>OX421981.1:64469589-64567089 GCA_949128135.1 Parasteatoda lunata | reverse complement strand
CGATGGCCCATTGACTTGAAAAAATATTCTATACATATGAAATTGACAGTGGGCGGGGGTACCCGACACTCCTCTCTCTCTCTCTCTCTCTCCCTCTCTCTCTCTCTCTCTATATATATATATATCCAATGACACCTGAAAAATGACCTTTTGTCATACATGCACGTGATGGGCAGATTTGTTGTCCACTCTTTTAGGGGCACCTTATTAGGTGGGGCAACGTTTCTCCCACAGCAAGGACAGATAGTACAGAGAAGGAAAGAACATCCATGCCTTACCCTGAATTCGAACCCAGAACCTCTCTGATGCAATTTTTAAAATATATATGCTTCCCTTTTTACACGCTGTTATAGTATCTAGTTCGCACAATCATGTGAACTTTGTTTTGATGTGATAATAAAGAAACAAGAAAAATGATTATAATAATGGTAGATATAAAGTTATTCTAATTCATTCAAATATAAAAATGAATCATAATTATTCATCATAATGAAGAAGAATTACTGGTAAAAAAGTTCTAGTCCTGGTGTTTTAATTTTACTGGGCACCAGGGCTACGAAGCGGCCTCTTTCCTATTCATTGTGAAACTTTAGCACTATTTTGGTTGAAAAGTGAAGTAAGCAGGCAGTGCGGTTGCTTTTGTGAATGCTTCTAGCACTTTGCTTGAATACTGGTAAAAAAGAATTATTGATTTCAACATTTATTAAATTTTAAAGAAAATGCAGATTGGTATAAAATTTCAATTAGGTATCTTTACTAAAAAAAAAAAAAAAAACTTTTATAATGATCTATATCTAACCACGTGTAGTAAGAGGCTCAATTATTTAATTAACAAGCATATGTGACGCACATATATTTGACTGAAAAAAGAAACTTATAGTATCTAAATACAGAAATCTCAAAACTATATGATTCTTTAACCCATTTTTGCCCAGGCAAAAAAAGCTGTTTATTTCTGAAAAACTGATATATTAATTACTAAATATTTGTTTATACCAAATGTATATTTCCTTTTGTTGTATAAAACTTTGATCAGTAACAGAAAGTAAAGTAATGTGATAGATCCAATTATAAGCGTTCATATATTATTATGCTAGATATATTATGGTAGAGAGAGCTAACGTTTACATTGTTCGATTACTTTAATACTTATTGCTAGAAATTTGTCTACTATTTTATGTTTTATATTAGTAATGTATTTTTAAGCAAAAAGTTAATTTGACTTGTACCATAAATTTTTACTGTTACAATATTTTCCAAGCAATTTTGAATTTTAGTGAAGATTTTATTTTACTTTACTTTTTGGTATCAAGTCTTCCGCCATCAGCATGACGGCCTAGTACAGACCAGAGCCAATCTCAACAAGTGGTTCCTCTTTTGAGCGATCAGTCGCTAGGTTTTTCCATCTATTGATGGTTACTTTGATGGTTACCATGGTTCTAAGATTTTTTTACACAGAATCAAACTATCTGGTGTTTGGTCTTTCCCTTCTTCGTTTGTTTGTAAATTTTTCAAAAATCAGCTTCATAATTCGATCAATATTATTTTTTCTATAGATGTGCCCTTGTCATCTTATTCTATAGGATTTAATGACTGAAATTATGTTTGGTAGTGAAATTTCTGTCTATTTCAAAATTTTACTAAATCCACCAAACATCGTTTTCTTTAACAGCTCTGAAGATGGATCAAAGTATTATTCTTTCAAAAATTAGTTTGTTTTCATCAAATCTATTATAAGGCAAGTATTCGTTGCTATAATGTAATGCAGGGTTGACTAGAGAATTACATAAATTAATTTTAGTTTTAATGGAAACCTATTAACCTGTTAATGTAACCTTCGTTGACCTGTTATTAATGTTTAATTTATTTTTCTTTCAATTTTAATTTCTTTCAATTTAATTTTCATTCAATTTTCCTTGTCTTTCAAATTTCAATTTTCATTCAAATTTTATTTTAATTAAATTAGTAAATTCAAATTTCATTTTTATTCAATTTAATTCTCATTTACATTCAATTTTCATTTTCAATTTTGAGTGCATAAAAAGACTCGCCTAAGATTTTTATAACTATTTTCATTCATTTATTATAATAAGTAAATTTATACATTTTAATCAGTAAATTAACTTTCATTTTCATTTAATTTTAATTTTCCTTTTAACTCAATTTTTATTTTAATTAAATAAAAAAATTTAAATTTCATTTTTATTCAATTTTCATTTTTATTCAATTTTCATTTTCATTCAATTTCATTTTCCTTCAATTTCATTTTCCTTCAATCTCATTATCATTCTATTTCTATTTCCTTGTCATTCAAATTTCATTTTCATTCAATTTTTATTTAATTAAATAAGTGAATTCAAATTTAATTTTCATTCAATTAAATCCTCATTTACATTCAATTTTCATTTTCAATATTGAATGTATAAAAAGACACACCTAACATTTATTCTTACGCATTCTGATGCGAAATCCACAAAAAAAAAATTTCCACGTTGTGTATAATTTTTATATTTTTCTAGTCGCCTCGAAGGAATTTTTTTCCATCAACACCATAGAAACTTACTTTATATTCCACCCTTACTTGAACCCTTTTTTATCTCGAAAAAAGCAGATTTCCGCTTTTGGGATCTTAGTGGCTCAGTAGATCTAATCGATCGTATAAGTTCTGGGTAGCTGCTGAGAAAATGTAGAAGAATCATAAATATGCGAGGAGGCAATTTTTGTATCTAATCTTCATACATTTAAAGACTAAATACTATAATATAATTTTCTTCTACTTAATGGCTATGGAACATATAATCCAATGCATAATTCAGTATTTCCATTACCAAGGCTTGTGAGTAAAGCTAGAATATGATTATATTAAAGAAAATTTTAAATAATATAAAAAATAAACCACAAGAGTTTGGAATTAATAATATTGGTACACAGCTAGAAAAAGGGATACAATATTTACTTAATCAAACTACTTGACGTTATGAATAATTTACGTTTAAGCGTAATATAATTAAACTTGAGTTTTTGTATCAATAAAGCAAGGAATTTTGAAATATAAATCTATATGGGGATTATAAAGTGTAACTACTACGCTTTTTGTAAAATATTTAATTAAATGGTGGAAAATTAATCTTACCCTTTTAGATATTCTTCTTTTTATTATTATTTATCAACATTTTAAAAGCCTCACCACGATAGGATTGGAACAAAGTAGCGTTTCATATGAACTTTTGTAGCATTTACTTATAGTGGTGCAGACATTAACTTTAAATCCTATTTGCAAGACACATTAAAACATACCTAAATGCCTTTTAACTTAGTTACAAATAAAATAACTTTTCCCAAAAATCGTAGACAGTTGACAGACCTCTTTACAACTAAGTGTCGAGTGGAATTTTGCAAATATATCTTCAGATGAGCTATTTTATTTTAATGAGCAGAAATTTTAATCAATTCAACTTAAAGATCATTTACATACTTTAAAAAATATAGTAGCATTTTCTAAATATTAGTGAAATCGTTATATTTGTGTAAAAAGTTTTAAGTAGCTGCTGAGAACATCAATAAGAATCATAAATACGCGAGGAGGTAATTTTTGTATCTCATCATCATCATAGTTGCCCAGACAGCCCAATGTGGACAAGTGAAGATTTCTCCAACGACTTTCGATTTAATTTTGATCTCCAACTCTTTTCATTAATTGCAAGAAAATCAGACTCCACCAAGTCAGCCCATCTCAACCGCGGCCTTCTCCGCTTTCTTGTTACAGTGGGTCTAAAAAGCAGTATCTTTTTTATTGTATTGTCATCACTCATTCGAGCCATGTGGGCCATCCAATTCAGTCTATTTATTTTTATGTATTTTATATCGGGTTGCTCATAAATCTTGTACATTTCAAAGTTAAATTTCTTTCTCCAGTTATTGTTTTCATTTACACCACCAAATATACTCCACAAAATCTTTCTTTCAGTTTTTGTATCGAATCTTTATATATTTAAAGACAAAAGACCATTATATAATTGTCTTCTTCGTAAAGGCTATGGAACATATTATCTAAAGCATATTTTAGAAATCCCATTACTGAGGCTTAAGAGTAAAACTGGAATATAATTATATTAAAGAAAACTTTAAATGATATAAAAATAACCAGCAAAAGTTTGGAATTAATAATGTTAGCACTCAGCTAGAAAAATAGTTACAATATTTACTCAGTCTAATGACTTGACGTTATGAAAAACAATGTAGAAAAATTTATTTGCTTAATTTATACAAATGCTTGATCTTGCCTTATTCGGCTGTAGGAATTTCAAGTCTGAAATTATTTTTAAGATGTAAGTTTTTAAAATTAAGATTTATACTTTAAAACATAAATGTTGCTATCACTTTAAAAAAAAAATTTCAGCAACCCTTCAAGTTGGCAGCTGTGATATATATTGTTTTTTAAAATATATGAAGTTTGATTTTGAAAGATATCAAAGCATTAAAATGGTATAACACAGCGTTTTTCAACCTTTCAGTATTCGCGGCCTAGTTTTCAATCATAATTTTCATCGCGCCCCCCGCTTACAATAAAATGTATACAACAATAATGTATATTGAGTATTTTGGATTCTGTCTTTATATTATTTTTAACTAACTAACAAAATAAAAGTAAATTAAAAGCCAGCAGCAATTGAGATGATAGAAACTATGTTTGGAGATAATTTTTCAAAACAATTGCAGTGCATACCTTTTTCAAAAGATACTGTTGTTCGTCGAATTGGTGATACAGCTGAAAATGTATAGTGTCAGCTTTTCTCGAAATTGAGTGACATTGCTTTCAATACAGCTTGATGAAGCAATGGATGGTAATAAAGATGCTCATTTAATTGTTTATGTTCGATTTTGTGATAATATGTCACTAGTAGAAGAACTACTTTTCTGCAAATCAATAGAACTCAAAACAACAGCGCTTGTATTATTTACTAATTTAAATGATTTTATGAATGAGGCAGACATAGAATGCAAAAATTGCGTCGGAATATGCAACTCGTTCAATGTCCGGAAGATTCCAAAATATACAAGCACTTGTAAAACAAAAGTCGCATGAATGCGTCTGGACACATAGCATGAGCCACAGAGAAACTTTGGCTTCGAAAGAAATGAGTCCTGGTTTGAATATTGTAAATTATATAAGAATGAGACCCTCATGATCGAGAATCTTTTTCGCACTTTATAAAGACATTGGTTCAGTACATTCAGCGTTACTATTTAATTGTGAGGCAAGATGTTTATTACGTGAGAAATTTTTGACACGTGTTTATGAATTAAGAGAAGAAATTGCAATTTTCCTAGAAGAAGATAACAGACCGGTAGCCGAAAATTTTCGTGATTGTTTATTTGTGATGAAATTGAGCTGCTTGTCATCATATTCGAGAAATTAAATAACTTGAATCTTCAACTCCAAGGAGCAAATACGCATATGTTGGGTATGAGTGATAAAGTTAATTCTTTTTGTTGAAAATTGGAATTGTGGAGCAGAAATTTAAAGCAAAAAAAAAAAAAAAAAATAACAGTGTTTGCAAATGTTAATGATTGTAATTATTAACATTTGCAAACATTATTGAATTATAAGGCTGAAGAAGAACATGTAAAAGTTGTTTTTGTAATTATTGAAAATCATTTAGCCATGCTGGCAATGAATTTTAAAAACCTTTTTCGTGCTGACATCAAACTGATAGCAAGTTACGAGTGGGTAAGGGATCCGTTTCATAAGACTCCAGAAGGACTCTCAATTGATGAGGAAGAAAAATTCATCGACTTCACTGCAAGTGGCAAAATTTAAAAGACAATTTAGTAATAAATCACTATTTGAATTTTGGGCACGAGTAGAGGATGATATTTTCTGCACTAAAATCAAGGGCATTTCACATTCTATTACCATTTTCTACATCCTACCTTAGTGAAACTGGATTTTCTGCTGGGGCTTCTTTGAAGACAAAATATAGATCTCGGCTAAATATAGAAACAGAACTGAGAGTGGCTATTTCTAATATTAAGCCTTCCCTCGAAAAACTTTGCTCTGCAAGACAGGCCCAAGGAAGTCACTAATAATTATTAAATTTATTTTTAATTTAGTATGTTTTGATTAAGTAAGGTGGGTGAGCCTAAGGTGGCCAGTGCTCCTAAAGTAGCCCCCCCCCCCAAAAAAAAAAGTAGAATTATTTTTATTTTGAATCACAAGATGGCCCTGCTGCATTGTAAATCTTGTATCTGAGGTGCACGTGGCTGAATTGGAAGAGATTACCTTCAGTGACCTTCATTGTATGAATTGACTTCATTTTATGCAGTTGTCATTCTAATTTCTGGGTAAGAAGAAATTGTAACTTTTATGTGTTTAAATTTTTAGAACTTTGAGTTATGATAGGTTTTCTGAAAGTTTATTTCGTTTTCTTTAAACACATTACTTTAATATTCGAATTAATCTATCAGATTAATATTTTTTGACCGTATGCATTTTCCTGAGGTGGCCCGACACCGGTGCCTTCTTGGGGACACGTGGATCACCTTCGGAAACAAACGTGAAATCTATTAAAGAGTTGGTTATAAATCAGTACGCAGTATATTATTTCTCAAAAAGGAATGATTTAATTTAATGCCTATTGATTCAATTCATTTTAAGCAAATGTGGAACTTTGGTATTTTTTAAATTTTTATAATATTTTGACGTTCTCTGTACTATAGTAGAGTTTGCGATTTTTGGTTTTAAGTTTTTGTTTTGTTTGCATTTTAAAGTAATTTTTCAGGCATTTTTGGGTATTTTTGTGGTAGTTATGAGTGTTTTGTGGTAGATTCTGGTGTTTTCTTGCAAATTTGGGTATTTTTATACTAGTTATAAGTTAGTTAACTCTAATATGCTTATTTAACTCTTACTTATTGATACACAGGTTGAGAATCGCTGGTATAACATTTCTTCTGCTAAATTAATACTTGCATGTCCACCATAGAGGCAATAAAAATATCCTTAAAACAAACTGAATTCAATTGATTGTGATTTTGTAAACAAAAATGGAAAATAATAATAAAAAATACCAATTTTGTAAAAGAAAAAAATATCTAATTTTTTATTTTATTTTGTAAAAGCAGTTTTCTTGACACTAAACCAAAAGAGTTTAACTACGTTTCCTACAACTACTACGGAATGCCCGTAGTTAAAAAAAATAGCTTTTTTTAATGATAGCAAAATTTATGCATAATGTGTTTAAATAAATTCGAATTTAACGAATTTTTTTTCCACTACACTTTTTTTTTACAACAACAGTTTTCTTTACACTAAAAAGAGAGAGCTTAACTACATTCCGTTAAACTATTACGGAATTCCCGTAGTTGAAGGGAAAAAAATTGTCGGTAGCAAAATTTATGCATTATATATTTAAATGAATTAGAATTTAAAGAATATTTTCTCCACTGCATGTAAATAAATTCAGCGAAATTATAAAAAGGCTGATGAACAAATAGTTATATTTTTAGTGCTGGTAAAAAGTTTTAACACTCTGCACTCGAAAAATGCATCTCAATCACCACTGTCACCTGTAAATTTTATATATCTCAATATTTAATGACTACTTAAGTTGGTAGTTCCAAGGAATCATATGGTAAATGAGTCAATTATAAGTTTCATCTTGTAAATTTTAACCCCCGGCCTTTGACGCTCGAACTCGGTTCAAGCAACTCAAATGCGCCAATTTTGGGAAGCCCAACCTGAGTTCGGGCAAGAGAAAAATCGGTGCTTCTATTATGTGAAGCCCAAACTCAGTTAATTCTATGAAGTTAATATGTAATACACCATTTTCCCAATAGATGATTTTAAATTTTCCCGCTAAAAGTATGGTAGTTTCTCGCTATTTGTCGGATTTTAGTAATTTTGCAGTTCAAAGGAATCTAAGGGACATTGAATTTAAGACAGTTGATATAAATAATAATATATACTTATATTACTTATAAAAGTATAATATATACTTAAATCAAATTATTAACTCTCTATAATATCAACTTATAATATTTTATTAGTTTATTTGTCTTTAAACTTCGCCATTTGATTTATTTTGCTATAATTTGAGCAAGAATTACTGTAATCCATTTACATTGATCATATATGTGAAAATACTGAAGTTATTTCATTCAATTTTTTAAAATAATCTATTTCCTACATTTTGATGATAATAACGAACAAAGTTAAAGAGAAAAATAATTCTCAAATGTATTCCATAGGCAAGAAGTTAATGATTTTTTTTTAATCATTGAAAATAACCCCGAGTGGAAGGGGCTAAAATAACTACTTTATTTAAAATAAATTCTATATTTGTTCAATATCACTTGCAAAAATATTTTAGAAGAAATGTTATGAAAGCATCAATTATATTTATACGGCTAAGAAAACATCATTTTTTTCTAACCTCTTACGCTCCGAGCTGACGAATAGCAGGAATGGGTATATGTATTATGAGATAGCTGGTTATGTTTTTATTTACATAGAAATCTAACATTAGTTTCAATTAAATCAAAAAAATTTTACATTAAAAAATATAGAAAATTTTTATTATTTGTGTATCTAGGTATAATTAGAATAATATTTACCATTTTTTTATAAAATATATATTAACGAAATTTTATTATTTTTATTACATACCTTAATATATTTAAAAACATTTGTAGTTTTTTAATTATTTTCAATTATATATTTTAAAAAAAAATCAGAATTTATAAATTACTTATACGTCAACCTTTCAGGAAAATTTGGTTAATTATAATATACCTTTTTTTTTTAAATAACAAAAGATAAGCTTCTTATATAAAAAATAGATATTTTAATCAGCTCATTAAAAAATTGGTTTCTATACTTATTCCATGAACAGAGAGCTCTCTGATTTCTTTTTCTGTTTAAATTGTGTTAATAGACACTCCAGAAATCTCTAAAGCCATTCTTTAAAAGATGCTAACAAAGAAGGTACACAATATTCTGAATTTGGTAAATACGATTTAACTGACTCCAGATTAACACGAAACATCAGATCATGAATTCTTTTCAAAGCTATTGTGTTTGCTTTCGGAGGAAATGAAATCTTTCTTAGGAGCTTCGTTTTACTTTCAAGGCACTCTGATGAAGTTGAGAAAATAAAAAAAAGGAAATCAAATAGAAATTACTATTTAGATGTCGAGAGAGTAAAGTAAATCATTTACTTCCTAAATGACTCCTTTTCAGTTAATGGAAAAGTCTGCATACTTACACCTCTCAACGAACAGTTGATGTTTGTTTTAGCCAATTTTTTTTAATGCAGCTGCTTCCTTTTGAATAATTTTAAAATGCACGAAACTATTTTCGAAAACAGCAAGATGAAATTCTATTTTCTATCAAAGCATGGAAATAGGATAATTAAGAAAATAAATAGGACTAGGTCAAATTTAAGACTTGCTAGCTTCTGGTAGATATTTATTATTTTTTCATTAAAATGTTTTATAGCTAATTCAGCTTCGAGCTTGAAACAAAACTTCCAGGCAGTTTCTTATACCCCTTAGATAAATGGTCAACGATTTTCTTAAAAATATTTTTAAATCATCACCAAATTTTTGAGTTTGTTATTAGTGATCAGATATAATAAAAAGACTTGGTGAAATTTTTGAATTCTTTGTATCTGATAGACCTTTCTTTTTTTTAAATGTTATAAACAATTCTAAAAGCACATTAAGCTGCGTACTTGAAACATTATCTCCTATAACACAAACCACTTTTATTATCAACCACTTTTTATTACAAATTTTTTTACAGCATTTTTAAATTTATGCCCGGATATTAATGGGTTAAAAATGCTAAGAGTATAAAATTACAAATAATAAAAAGAATCTTGGCAGCTAAATATCAATTTATTTTACTCTATTGTAATTGATTCTACAAAACTTTCACATAGTTTTTTAAGTTCATATAGTCAACCATTTTTCTTAGAATTATTCTTAAATCATTTCAATTTTTTTGGTTCGTTATTAGTGATCGATTGGTTATTGATAGGTAAAGAAGATCGCGATTAGAATCTCGAAAACTAAATATTAACTTATTATACCCTAGTGCAGTGTTTCCCAAACTTATGACTTCTGTGTACCCTTTCTAAATTTTTTGTAACGCTGTGTACCACTAATAAAAAAAAAATGTATTTTTTATTATAAAAAAATTTAAAAAATTGCACAAAAGTTAAAAATCACAAATGGCTGTTGACACCACTAATTATTAACTGTTAACTCTGCAAAAAATAGCTAATAGAAAAAAAAAGTAATCATAATTTTCATGGCTAGCTTTGCTTTCAAATAAAATTTTTTGAAATTTTCGTTTGTTACAAAATATTTCACATAGGAACGCGTACCCCCACTAAACTGTTCCCGTACCCCTGGGGGTACGCGTACCACACTTTGGGAAACACTGCCCTAGTGCAATTGAAAACAACAACGTAAATATATTTCATGATTGATTTCGAAAAAAAGCTAGTTAGCAATTATATTCTTTCTATTAACTCTTTGACGCAGAAATTTTATTAAACATATTTATCATATGTTTTTCATTATTCGGTTTTAATTTAGCACAAAATAAGTGAAAAATATTATATTTAGCAATTTGATAATTTATAATTGTGAAATATAGCATGAAACACCGGTGTCTTGTTCTGCGTTAATAGTAAAATCTCTAAACACGGCTTACTTCCAGACGATGATTTTTCAAATTTGCAGTATTTTAGATCTAAGAGAAATATGCGTCATTCAGATTTCTTTAATTTACAAAATAAATTTTTGATAAGGTTTTGAACAAGAACGAAAAAAAGTTCAAACAACCTTTTCTGGATTTTATATTTTAGTACAAATATAATTCCAATATACTATCAGATTTATTCTAATAACTATAAGACTGTTTTTTTATCATTAAAAAATATCAAAATAAATTTTTCTTGTAACTCGAGTTTTAAAAAATATATATATAGCGATCTGTTGCAAAAGGGTTATCAATAAATTAAAATTTCAGGTAACAAATAAAAAATAGATTTAATAAAAAGGTTTATCATAATAAAATTCCTAACATATAAAAATCTTAATTTTTTGCCACTTAGTTGATTGTTATAGTGCACGGCAATTTGCAATACAGCTAAAATAAATTTTGCAATTATTACTGAAATATTTACATTTACTAATTATGAATTTAGCTAACCAATACAACGTTACGAACTGAATATATCCGGTTTAACCCTTCGACGGTTAGGGAAATTGACAGCTTTCGTTTACTTAATTAGCGCAGCATTACGAGTTAGCAGTAGAGTGCCTTCAGTGAACAAGAGTGGCGTCAATCGAGGTGAAAAGCAAAACTGTGCAAGCGCATAATAGGATCGGGTTACCAGAAGATGGGTATTAAAATATTCAGTTTTCACATCACTAATCATGCTTCCCGTGTTAAACGAATGGAGAAATTTTCCATTTAGCCTGCGGCGGTAAAAACTTAGTTTCCACCAATCAGATTTTGTCGGGAGATTGGCGCCACTCTTGTTCACTGAAGGCACTCTAGTCGAAAGTGGCAGCTGTTTTCCCCCGCGGTTCTTCAGAAAATGTCACCCTTCTCTGGCGATGCCGTAGAGAGCTCGCCTCACGCGTTTTAAAAATTTCCTAAAATATTTGTAGTACATAAATAACAGCTTTTACCTACTTTAAAATAATTAATAAATGATAATTATTAAATAGTAAATTTCGTAATTATTCCTTGCAAAATTAATGTTGCAAAAAATACTCTCAATTCATTCGCATTAGCTTCACTTCAATGAAGAGTTCGGAAATATTCTTTGCTCTTAAGTTTATTTAAATTTTCAGCAGTAAAAATGTTGGTTTCAGTAACAATATGATTTACAATCTCATCAGTAAAAAACAGCTCGAAGTACTCCAGTGGATCAGAAATATTTGTCACGCAAGCTTTCATCACCAGTAAAACTAAATCGGCTAGGAGCGTGAGAACTTGAATTAATTTTACACCACTGCCGAACACTCGAAAAATCTTCCTCGTCGCTTGAATCGTCTTCTGAGTTTGATATACTGTGAACAAAGTCTTCATCAGACTCAAAACTTGATAAGCTTTCTGTATCACAATCATAGTTATGTAACTTTTTGCTTTTAAGCCATTTTACATTACAAACACCCTAAAAAGAGCGCCAAAATGCGCATAAAAAGAACAAGATAAAAAAATTTTCAAGATTTCCTCTCCATTACGAAAAGAAATTCATGGAACCCGTACTGCCATCTATAGACAGTAAAACTAACTAGGATTCGTTTGTAACATAATCAACGCAGAATAATAATAACGAACGAGCTCAGCTTGTCAGCGAGCATTGGGATAAAATTTCACCACGTGAGTAGTGCTCGTTTCTAACCATTTCGTTTGAAATCTTGTTCCGGGACGGAACTCGTTTGCGCGCATTATGAAGCACGATTCGATTGCGAGCCGAACTCATTCATAACCATCAAAGGGTTAATAATCTGGGACCAAAGCTCTATGACTAGAGATTCCTCTACGCGTAAACAGAACCGAAAGCGTCTATTAAATTATCATTTGTAATTTATGAAAATTCATCAATAAACTAATCACATTCTTCGATTTAGATTTGAATTAAACAAACAATAAAATCTGTTTGTTTTTTTTTAAATTTTATTATTATTTAGAATTGCTTCGTTAGCAAAAACACTTACAGAAATGTTGGAGAAAAGTAAAGTTTGAGGCATATATACAGATTTCTTATATACAGTCCCTGCTGGTTAAATTATTAGACGCACTATAACATTCTATATAAATTATTGTTTTTATGGGGCTGAAACCGGTTTACACTTGTTTATGTCTGTGTATCAATTGGTTAACATTGTAATGCATTACGCTAAAAATAAATACAAATAGGAAGTTTATAAAAAATCTCCCGAATAAAAGCCCATTACATGTATGTTTAAATATAAAAGTATTGCTTTTTAACTCGTGCAAAATATGTAATTATTAAAATACTACAATGCGCCTAGTAATTTAGTCTAATTATTATAATTATTATAATATACTAATATAACACATGCTATAATAAATATTCTATATTTATATAATATATAGTCTGATTTATCCAATCGCAGAATTTATATTATATATCGTTTAATTTAATCAATTGATACAAGAACGGAAACAAATACAAATCGGTTTCAGTCACATAAAAATAATAAAGCTGTATAGTGTCACCTGATAATTAAGATTTTAGAAAGAATCTTATAGTGCGTCTAATAATTTGGAAAGGGACTGTGTATGTATACATAGACACATACTAATATTAAACATATTTCCAAACAAGATAATTGAAATATCGAAGAGGCGTCTACTAAATTGGAATTTATTTCTATATTGAAATAGAATTTGTAATTTGTGAAAATTAAGCAACAAAATAATCACATTTTACGAAACTCTACACTATAGGTTTGGATTTGTGTTAAATAAGCAAAATATCTGTTTTTTTCTTTATTATTCGGATTTTGTTAGTTTGCAAAAATAGTTTCGGTACTTTGTGAAATATCAAAGAAAATTAAAATTTGGTACATATATGCATATTTCTTATATGAATGTATACATATACACGTATACGAATATGTTGCATATTCCCAAATAAGACGATTGGAATGTCGAAGAAGCATCCACTAAATTAGAATTTATTAATATTCCTGACATAACTATGCAGTTCCGTGTTTATGGTCTTGACAGCTATTGGGTTTAGAAGTCAACGACAGGAATTTAACTGAATAGATTTGTATACTAAATCCTGTCCTTCTCTTTTATTGGAATTTTTTCCCAAAAAATAATATTTTAGTTCTAAAACATTTAAAGATACAATAAGCTTAATAATCTTGGTATTTTATTTTAAGGTTAAAAAAAAAATTACATAGTAACTACTACTTTTAAAAGCAGTAAAAGTGAACATTTTATTTGCTTTTTTGAAAATACAATTAGCTTTTTCGATAAATATTTTTGCTTCATATAATAAGTTTAATATATATAAGATATAAATTTTTACCAGCTTTAATTATAAACTATTATTCACTATTTTCTTTTTCAGAAATAAAAAGCAGTTCTGGTAGTAAGTCAAAGCTGTTAACAAGTATCCGTAGTCAGGGATATTTAACTCCACCAGAAAAGATATGTAAGATGAAGTAAGATATAATTGTTTTCATCTTTCCTTAGATGCTTACTACACGTGTTTCAAATAAATTTTAGGCAATTAAATATGCCAGTATTTCGATAATCCTAGGATTTTTAAGTTTTATATTAACTGGAAGTCGACGAGTTTTAAAAATGTATAATACTAGCTGTAAACTTATGTCAATACAAGTATGCATTTTTTTAAAGGTACCACTTTAACGTTCATAGATCTGACAATTTTGAATTGACATAAAAAAAATTCTTTTAAAAAATCATCTGTTGTAAATATCACAAATGACGCAGTTATCTTTTGACGCAGAATTTTTATTAAAGCATATTTTTCATACCTTTCAATAATTAGAATTATTTTAGATAAAAATAACTGAAGAATATTATATTTTGTTTTTATAACCGTCAGCCGACCTAATTTTATGGGTTTAAGACTACTAATGTTCAATTCCGTAGCTTTGTAATTTTGAACCCAATCCAGAAGACAAGGGAACGCCTGGATCGAGTATTGTGAGAAATTTTGCCTTCGTGGAGGACTTTTTTTGATGGAGGTAATCCGCATTTGCGTTACATTGAGAGAAAGACCACGAGAACCTCCCACGGTTAGCATGACGGCAAGGGGACTCTAGCCCATGATCCGTCTACCACTGAGGATATTTCACATGAGCACTGTGGTCGGTGTATCGACTGGGATAAGAACCCGGTTCGCCGCATTTGAAGGCGAACGCTCTATCCCCTGAGCCATCGCGGCTCAATATATTTAGTGTTTGAATCATTTGTAATTATGGTTATATGATTGCAATAATAATGTAGGAGAAGCAAGGCTCACTTTCAAATAATAAATTTCCGAATTAGCACTTATTTACAGTTATTTAGAACTAAGAAAAACATTTATTCTTTTATTTACAAAATCAATTGCTGATAAAATTTGAAATTATTATTATTATTATAATTGTTTTTTTTTTTTTTTTTTTTGGATTTTATATTTGAGTACAAATATAATCTAACAGATTTTTTAGTAATTATTTGACTGCTTTTTAAATAAAAGAATTAATAAAAACATGCGATATATATATATATATATATATATATATATATATATTTTCACTTGTAATTAAAGTGTCAAGAAAAAAATATATAAACCAAAAAATAATAACCCAATGCCACCATAAAAAAGAAATATTTAATCAAAACCTCGGTATAAATAATACTAGCTTTAAACACAGATTTTTGCAGAATATAGAAGAAATAAAGCATTATTCTCCATCATCAGTCTCTTCTGTGTATTGCGTGTCCAACAAATGCCAAACTTTCTTGTGAACGTCACACAAAAATCCCGGAGGAATTTTATTTTAAGTTATTTATTTTCAAAGCATCTTGAAACCTTGCAGTAAGAAACTGATGAAATATCAAAGAAATCTCTAAAGATACGTATATAAGTATTAAGAGTGTTTCTAGAGTTGTGAATATATAAAGGTATTTAGTTAAAAAAATTATAAATTTTTAATGGAAAAATTATTTGTTAAAACTGTAATTTATAATTTTTATTTATTAAAAGAATGCGTCAAAGTTAGAGCTAGACCAAAATACAAAATTCATGTTTTTTAGTTGCATATTTTATGACATAAACCCTTAAAATCAATATCATCTTCATTACTGAAGTATACATAGCAAAAAATATTTCACAGATTCAAATTTATATTTTTCTGCCATAAGTCATAATAAAATAAACAAAATATGAATTATACTGCCAGTGGCTTATAGTTTTACGTACACATACGTGAACCTCAGTCTTAACTAAGTTTAATATAAATATTTCAAATGCTAAATTACACCTAAAGAAGGAACAAACATACTTTATGTTATATTAAGGTTTATTTAATGATAATCATACAATGATGAATAGGATTATTTCACAATGGTGAATAGATTTAACAACTATCTCTTCTTCTTTGTCAGCGCAACAGCCCCTTGCAGGCCTTGGCTGCCTCAACAGCTGACAAATGCCAGTGCATCCTATACATGGCAACTCCTTTCCAATTTCTAATCTTTAGGTTTTTCAGGTCATTTTCGATGTCGTTGAGCCATCTAGTAGGAAATCTGCCTCTGGGACGTGTCCCCTCGGGGTTCCTAAAGGCGCTATTTTCGGGGCTTCTCATGGCGCTATTTTCAGGACTTCTAAATAGATGGCCCATCCATCTCAGCCTATTACTGCGAATTATTTGTGTAATTTAAGGCTGCTTATAGAGTCGGTAGAGCTCGAAGTTATATTCTGCTGATGTTTATTAATTTTTCTTTGCATATTGTGGAGATCTGAGAGCCAAGGATAGTAACTTTGAAAGTTTATAAAATTAAAAATTTACCGATTTAGGCTTGTACACTTTTAATTAAATAAACTAAAAATGTTCCTTCTTCCAAAGAAGATACTAAATTTTTTGAGCAAGGGCTATTAAACTTTAGACTATAAGCGCACATACTACGTTCACAATGCTTTCAGTTTAGTTTACGGGTTGCTAAATCTCCAATACTTACATTATGTAACCAGACATACTCAGACCATAATGCTGTATTGGTTAATCTAATTCATAACCAGTAAAGGTAAATATCTTACTAATAGTTATTCATTTATCTTTGCTCTATTGTAAACTGTAGAAAAACCAACGACAGCGACAAAATATTCAACATTGAGAGATTTATTTATTTGGAATTTATATATAATAAGCTAAATATTACAAAAGATTTTTTTTTTTTTTTTTTTTGAAAAAATAAATAAATTTTTTAATCAGTTATCTTAATCCGATTAAAATAATTTGGTTTTTAATCAGTTATGCTATCTTCTACTTTAGCCTTAATAGTCTTAGTAAGGTAAAGAAAATAGTTGTCAAGCAGTTTTTCTCAGAAACAGTCAGTAAGCAACTGCACTACAGTAAAATAATTTAACCCTTTGCACTCGAGAGGTGACTGTCAGTCACCAATGTCGCCGGTAAATTATCCACTATTTTAATTGTGAAATTTTTTTCATCCTAATGTTTAGTTACCACTTCATTCAGTGATCTCCGGATATAATATGGTAAGTTTGTAAAAAATCTTTCAAAACGTTAGTGGTGGCGTATATTTTTTTAAATGATGAAAGAACTTCGAATGCAAAGAATTAATATTTAATTTTCGAGATTCTTTTGAGAAATTTCTACACCATTAATGTCAGAACAAAAATTTTGGAAACATACAGAATTATATATTTTTAAGAAACATTAGTAGACCATAAATCTATGGAGTTAAGAAACTGTTAGGAAGATTTGTGTCGTAGGAGGTGTAGACGAATTTACTCGTCGAATTGCATAATTCAATGGAAGAGAGATATATAACCAGACAGAGATTAAAAATTCTTAAATTTCACCTGGTCTATTTATTCTATTAATTATTTTATTTCCTAATTTTGTCAGAAATTATTTTATTTTGTTTCTCTTGAAAGTAGTTTCATGCATTCAGATGGAAGCAGCTGCATTAAAAAATTGACTAAAGCAAATATCAACTATTCGTTGAATGGTGTAAGTATGCAAACGACTTTTCCATTTACTGAAAGGGAGTTATTTAGGAAATAAATTATTTATTTTACTCTTTTGACATCTAAATAGTAATTTCTATTTGATTTCCTTTTTTTTTTTTTTTAGTTTCTCAACTTCATCAGAGTGTCTTAAATGTAAAACGAAGCTTCGAAGAAAGATTTCATTTCTTCCGAAAGCAAACACAATAGCTTTGAAAAGAATTCATGATCTGGAGTTTCGTGTTAATCTGTAGTCAGTTAAATTGTATTTACCAAATCCAGAATGTTGTTTACCTTCTTTGTTATCATCTCTTAATGAAGGACTTTAAAGAATTCATGAGTGACAGTTAATAAAATTTTTTTAAAAAATCAGAGAGAACTGTATTCTTGGAATAAGCATGGAAGAAATAGGCTGATAAAAATATCTATTTTTATATAAGAAGTTTACTTTAATGATTTAAGCATAAGAAGGTATTTTATTATTAATTAAATTTTCCTGAAAGATTTATGTATCATGAGTAATTTATAAAATCTGGAAAAACTTTTCGATTTAAGACTTCGATAATATACCATTGAAAATAATTAAAAGAGCACTTTTATTTTTAAGAATATTTTTATAAGTTATGAAAATAGTAACATGTTGTGTATATTTATATCATAAAAATTTTTTAAATATTATTCTTAAATTACAATTTGCAACAAAAAAATGAAAATATCACCTATGTTTATACATTTATACGTGAGACAAAAATAATAACACCCTGTAAATATTCATTTTATCAAAATATTGTAAATATTATTCATAGCTAAACACTGTTTTAGTTATTTAATTATGACAAAATTTGAGAGTAAAATTAACGTTATGTAAAATTTTCATTTAAATAAAAACATTACTAATTAGGTTTAATATATAAACCGATTCCTGCAGCTATCAATTAGTAAGAGTTAATAAAAATTGCTTTCATACACATATAAATATGTTTGAACTATACTGAACAGAATTTACTAATAGGGCAACTTGAGACGCTTTCGGCACTTTTCCCATTCTTCATTAAATAACAAGCAATGTGTAAAAACCAATTGAGTAATTTTAAAAAATGTTTCTGTAGAAGATAAGAGGAGGGACAATTATGCCCTACAATGTTACAGATAAAGTTATAAATAATAGAAAGTTTTTTGTGACCATAAAGTTATTATAATAAAAACTTATTATTTGAAGAATGTCTCTATGTCTATAACAGATCATGCAGTTGAATGTTAGATGAAGATGAAGAGAAACAGTGATGATTATGTGATATATACAGGTGATAAACGGGTGTTATATACATAGTCCCGGGCCATATTATTAGACGCATTATAAGATTCTATGTAAAATTATAATTATCGGGTGATACTATACAGCTGTATTGTTTTTACTCGGATGAAACCGGTTTGTACTTGTTTACGCTCCTGTATCAATTAATTAAAATTGTAATGCAATACGTTAAAAATAAATACAATTAAGAAGTATATAAAAAATCTCCCGAATAAAAACCCATTACATGTGTGTTTATATATAAAAGTATTTCATATAAACTCGTGAAAATCGTGTAATAATTAAGAAACTACAGTGCGTCTAATAATTTAATCTAATTATTAGACGCACATATATTCTAATATAATGTTTGATATAATAAATATTCTATATTTATATAATATATCGTCTAATTTATCCAATCGTCAAATTTATACTCTATATCGTCTAATTTAACCAATTGATACACTAACGTAAACAACTGCAAACCGGTCTCAGTCACATAAAAGCAATAAAGCTGTATAGTATCATTTGATAATTAAGATTTTACATAGAATTTTATAGTGCGTCTAATAATTTGACGGGGACTGTATTTTGGAATCGTCACTGAGTAGTAGATGTCTTCAATTAGATTTCGAAAAGAAAAATTTCGCGACGGAAAAAAAAGCGCGCTTACCACTGAGGCCGGCAGTCTCTCTCGCGTGTGCAGTCTCTCCAGGGCCGGAGGGTTTTTTGATGTTAAGCCTAATTCCATGAAATTACCGAAATATTGTTCTGTTGCTTTATATATATTTCTATGGATACTTTATTTACTTAAGTTATTTCTTGTTTAAATATATATTTTACACATTTTATTTTCATTATGTACTTATCATTTTAAAACATTTAACATTACATATCTGAAAACTAATTTTTCGACGCTTCGACATTCTAACGGTAAAAAGAGAAAAAATTCAAGCCTACAAAATCTGACTATCCACTAAAAACTAAACCGAAACTAGCGAGAGAAAAAAAACTCCCATGCTTACTGTAAACAAATACCACGTGCGAATTTAAAGAGCTCTCATAAAACATTCCACCCCCCTCCACTCCTTCCCCTAAAAACCACGTGAATGTACTCTCATCTTGAGTAGAAGGTCAAATCTACATGAATAATGCCATCTTTTGGAAGAAATTTTATTTTTTAAAACGTTCCGAAACGCTGGCACAAATGAGTGACGGCCGGGATTGAACGAGAAAACTCTCTGACACGCGGGTGTGTCGGCCGGGAAGTGAGCGCATTTCTTGCTGGCACGTATATGTGACAGTCAGCTCGAAAGGGTTATAGTAGACAGCCTCACATTAACAAACAGCTATAACAAAAAGTTTGAATTTAATTTGGCAATATATTGATCGATAGGATCAATTTTGAGATTCTTATGAATTTCATTGTTACAGATGAACCATTAAGCTTTGGTGAGTTTTCGTAGGATTTTATTCAGGCTAGTTTTAAGCTTGTTCATTATATATATATATATATATATTAACCCAAAGCAGGGAATGCATATATAAAGATTAGTCTTATCATATACAAGTGTAGTAAACTTTAAAGTAATTTCCTATCCATCAAAATTTTTTATATACTATTATATTTTTATGACGCCCGTTGGCTGAGTGGTAGCGCTTCGCATTCCCGTGCCACAGGTCCTGGGTTCGATCCTCGGGCCGGACAATGTTGACTCAGACTTTCATCCCTTCAGTGGGTCGATGAATGAGTACCAAGCATGCTTGGGAACTAAACACTGGAGGTTCCGCGTTCGGCTGACCACCTAACCGGAACACTTGCTCCTGCACCCCAGAGCCCAAGGTCAAGAAAACTGAGATGGGCACAGTAGGCCTTGTCCCTCTATGGGCTGTCGGGCCACAGAGTTTAGTTTTAGTTTATTATATTTTTATGTCAATCAATGGTGGTCAAAAATATACTGAAGGTCATCATTATATAAGAGTCAATCAAAATAATGGTGGTCAATTCCTCAATCAAAATCATAAGATGACATTTATTACATATAGAATGAAATATCGCTAGCAGTTTACATTTAAAATTAAAATCAACCCCGAAACCAAAACATTTGTAAAATATATATAAGCCATTCTTTTCCCTACATAAAACATCGGTTATATCATTATAAGTTTCATTTTTTGATTTTATTATTAATTCGTTAAGCACTCAATCTGGTTTCGTTCTTTTTTATTAGTCATTCGTCAGATAAAGTTTTTGTTCCTTAATCACTCAAATATTTTCCAATTTTTCACCCCTTATAGTTTAAGTTTTTTATTTCAAATTGTTAAATAATAATAATAATAATAATATATATATATATATATATGGTGCCAGTACCTGAAAGCCGAAAGCTGATTTCTGTTCCCTGTAAGCTAGAAATCCCGCCAGTTCCTGTAAGCTGGTCCCTGTGCGCATAACAAGGAACTATTGTGAATTCCTCTACGAATAGAGTGCAATTTGGAACGGACCGAAAGAACGTATGTACTCCAAGGAGGAGTAGTGATCGTATACAAAGATGAACTATTAAGCATTTATTTTTTTGTGTTATTTATGTGATTTTTAATCGTCCATATTTGTGTAAATTTCTTTTCAATACATGTTTTTGTTAAAGAGTGTGTCTTATTTTCAAAGACGCCTAACCACTGCTGACGCCTAATCCTTTTTTCCCTGATATATATATATATATATATATATATATATATGTATATATATAGATATTATTATTATTATTATTTGTATGTTATGCAATCGTAATAAATGAACTTTAATCGGAAAAAAAATGAATACCTATTTTAGTTTTTAAGGAATTATTGTGTATTAGTGTATTTATTTTGGTGCACATATATCTACAAGATTTTATTTTTTTATACTCTAAAGTGGCATCTAATTTACATTTCTTCCAAAAAATGTCTAGAGAGCTTCTAGATGTTTTTTTTTCTTGTTTCGTGAAAAAAAAAAAAGTTTAATTTAAGAATTATTTGTTGCCGTGAAAGTCTTTACATTTATTATTAAAACGGAAAAAAGTGTCAAGTAAGAGCTTATGTTTTGCCTCTGATAAGAGAGTTTATTTCTAAATGCATAAAATAGTCTTAATATCTTTAAAATAGTGACACTACCCTCGGAAAAAATTTGAGTTTGATTTCATTTCTTTTTTTTTTAGGTTGATAAAATAGCTTATGTATTCGTGGAGTAAGAATTGAATGTTTCGAATGCATAAAATTTACCATTATTCCTTTTAAAAATATAGATTTGTAGTAAGGAAACTATGTATGATTGAAACATATTTAAACATGAGTCATATTACAAAGATTGTTAAAATGCATTTATACATGAATCAAATTTCAAATATGGTAAAAAAATATTTATACATGAATAATATCAATTTGAATGAAAAATACATGAATAATATCAATTTGAATGAAAAATACATGAATAATATCAATATTTCAAAATTGATGAAGACATACTTATACATGAAACAAATTTCAAATATGGTTTAAAGGAAACTTACTCTGCTTGACAACTGCTGAGGAACAACTGATTTATACAAAGTAGCGTACACGACAGCCCACCAATAACCGTAAAATCAAGCGCAGAGAGCGTTGTAGAGCAGGACTCGTTATTTGTATAAAGGGTAGTGTGTACAAGCTCTTCATTCATTCGACTACATTCATTCGACCTTGGGGCATATTAGACTCCTAACTTAATCGTTTGGATTATTATCATTAATTCTTTTATGCCGATGGCCTTTCTATATAAGTTTTTTAACGCGCTTTGACTACAAGGAAAATATATTTTGGCATTTTTTAATTAGGAAAAACAGTCTAATGGTTTCTAAAGCAAATCTATTAAATCAACGGAATGAAATTTGTACTAAAATATAAAATCCAATAAATGTAACTTAAAAAAATTTGTTTCATTCATATTCAAAAATTTAGCAATAATCAATTTTCCAAATTGAGGAAATTTCTACTATGAATATTTATTCCTCTTAGATCTAAATAAGTGCAAATGTGAAAAATTATTGTTTGGAAGTAAGCAGTCGTCTTTGGAAGATTTTACCTTTAACGCAGAAAGATACACCGGTGTTTCATGCTTTGTTTCATAACCATAATTTATTAATATGCTAAATAAAATACTTTTCAATTATTTTGACCTGAATTTATACAAAATATAGAAAAAAAGTGTGAAAAATATGTTTAATAAAAATTCTGCTTCAAAAGGTTAATCCAAATATATTAAAACTTTCCCTCAACAGCCTGTTGTAGGACAGAGGTTTAAGGTTCTACAATTTGGAGACCAACGGCATGATTGTGGCAATGTGGTCAAATGCGCACAGATCGCCTTTACCTATTGGCATGAAGCTGGGTGGGTTTCAAGCCACCACTGGCGATAGAACCCCTGTTCTTCACAGTGACAGTTCAGTACCTTAACCACTGAGCCATCTAGGATATTACTCTGGGATATTAGCAATATTAATATTTCAAGAGGAAAAAATCTGAAATGTTTGGGAAAAACTTTTTCCAGTGGTAGTGAACTTAAGCAGAGATTTTTGAAGTAAATGAAATTTTCTAAATAAATTTAATGCAACTTAAGAATATAGCAGGTTGTATATTTGACCATTTAATGTTTGTTCAAATTATTTGTTTGTTGTGATAGACATAATTTTTAAATTCCAATTAATTCAAAAATAAATATATCCCCTTTATTACCACTAGAAAATGTTTTTTGAAACTACAGTAAACTATTTTAAGTTGGGAAAAATATGAATGCAAAGAATAAGTGAATGAGTAATTATGAAATAATAAAAGATGTAAACTGTTTCCAAAAGTACTTCATAGTCAATTTCAAACTTGTGAATTCAAAACTGATTTAACTTAGGTACTTATAGTCAATTAGCTAATATTCAATTAAGTTTAGAGCTTATTATCAATATAGCTAAAAGCATATAGCTTATAATCAACTTATAGTTTATCGTCAGCTCATAGTTTATAGTCAACTTATAGTGTATAATTATAGCTCATACTTTAAAGCCAGCTAAAACCTTATAGTTCTGCATACAGTTTACAGCTTATAGCATAGATGCAAACTTGCTCCAGAAAGGGAATAAATATTTTCTTGTGGTTGTGTTTTAATGTATGATTCTTTGTTCAATAATTACAATTTTTAGGAATTTTACTCGCCACTATTTCTAAGTAATTTAAAATCTTACGTGAAACGTCACTTTGTTACAGTTATGCCGTATTGAGCATTTTAAGAAGTTGGTAAAATAAACCGAAAGTCTGAAAATTTTAGTTTATAGTTTTCTATCGTTTCTAAAACTTTCTGTAGATTCCTGTGCAGTTAATATCTCTTTTATTGTAATAGATGGCTTATAGTCAATTTAGCAAACCAAATTCACAAAGACGAAATGCATTAGCGATTTAAGTTTAAAACGATTTAAAAGCAAAAACAAAATACACACAGCGTTAAAAAAATGTAACATAAATAAATTCTTAAAAATATATTTCAATTAGAATGGGAAAACTGAAGGAAAATAAGAACTGAATGTAAATAATAAATGAATCGGTAATTTAAAAACGACAAAAGCTATAAACTATTCCTAGAGCTGAAAAAGTTTTAAACGAAAAGAGAAAGTGTATTCTTAAATTATATTCAATACTTGGGTGCTTTAAATATAAAACTTAACTTCTAAATCATCATCCACAAAACGACATAAAAACCTAAGAAACATGTCAAGTGTTTAAATATTTTGAAAAACTCAGAAAAAGCAATTTCGTGCAGATATTTGTTTCAATTCTTTTTCGATGAAAAACACCTCTTTTCGAAAATTTAATTCATTTTTCCTTTGCTTGTTTTGTAAGAGAAATTTGATGTCTGCTTAGAGTCTTTCAATTGTGAGATAGAATTCACCGTTAAGAATGTAAATTGTTCCGCGGTCTGTAAATATATCTGGCAAGGAAAAATCTTCTCCCGATAAGAGAAACAGGTTGAGTTTATAAAATAAAAAGAACACTTTCAATTTGTCACCATAGGAGAATCAATCCCCCATGGGTAAGAAATAAAAATTTAACTTTACTCTTTCTTTCTGGCAAAAAAGTTCTTCAAAAAAAAAACGGTGTTAAAAATAATATAATGAGAATTTTTTGAAAAATATTCTTGTGAACAATCAGTATTTAGTTTTTCATCCTTGCTTCTATACTAATTTATGTTTTTGAAAAGTGAAAATAAAGAATTGTATGAAAGATGGGACATTAAAGAGAATAATTCTAAAAACAATTTTTCTATTATAAAAGGTACATGGGTAATTTTTGAAGTGAAAATAAATTTCTAACAAAAAAAGCGTTACTTACTAGAAAAATACACATTTGTAAAGTTTCTAATGAAACAAAACCAAACTAAAATTAAAAATCATGGTTAAATCATAGAATAGGAGGGTACAGATGTGACCCCTCGAAGTTTTAGCTTATTTAATGTTTAGATAAAAAATTACAAGTAGAAAGTGAACGCATGTTCAACCCTTTGTCACAGATGGGACACTGATGTCCCTTTTACATGTCTTTTTCTATCGCCCTAGTTACAAGCAAAAATATTTTTTGGTATTTTTTAATTATAGTAAATAGTCTAATAGTTACTAAAAGAAATCTGTTAGATTACCAGAATGTTATTTGTATTAAAATATAAAATTTTAAAAAAAGTAGTTTGAAAAATTTTTTCGTTTAGATTTAAAAATGTATCAATAATTAATTTTGTAAATTAAAGAAAATCCAATGATGAATAATTGTTTCCTTTGGATCTAAATAACTGCAAATAAGTGGAAATCTGAAAAATTATTAGTTGGAAAGGAGCCATGTTAGGAAGATTTTACCTTTAACGAGAACAAGACACCGGTGTTTAGTGCTGTATTTCATAACCATAAATTATTAAAATGCTAAATATAATATTTTTTAACTTAATTTGATCTAAATTAGTACAAAATAATGAAAAGTATGAAAAATATGCTTAATAAAAATTCTGCGACAAAGTATTAAGGCAACCGACTCGTAACTGAAAGAATGCCGGCTTTGTCATAGCTGAAGTCTAATTTTCATCCTCATTAGAAAAATGTGTTATTTTTTATGTTATACGTATACTAACTAAAATAAAAAAACTATTTATTTATTTTAGTGAGAAATTTTCAAATTTGTAAACTTACAATTGTTTAATTTTGTTTTTTGAATAAATGATTGTGAATTATGATGAATTATGAAATAAGGATTAAATCTTCTCGCGATTAGTGAAAGAGGCGGAGTTTATAAAATTAAAATGCGCGATCGAAAAGTTTGAATACTTTTTTACTAACAGAGAAAATATTTTCAGGTTTTTATTTACTATTCAATTCTGTTAGAATCATTGGTAGAGAAGTAAAATTTCCCTAATTTCTCAAGAATTTTTTCTTTTCCATTATCAACAACTGATCGCATACTGTTACAGATATGTGTACTAAGGTAAAATACATTTCTTTTGTCTTCAATTAATTATAAATTAAAGGAAAGTTATTCAATACCACATTCCCGTGAATAAATGGGATTTCAGAACTGTAATAGTTATAGAATATTCTTTTTCTTTATAGAATGGTACATATTTCTGTATCTATATAATACTGAGAAAAACAATAAAGAATCATCCGAATTACTTAAAATAGTATCATTTGTGTTCATTATTAATAAATTTTTATAGTTTTCTTGACAAGTATTTTTTTTTAATTTTTATTTTCAATGCTTTATTTCAACTCGAATTCAGCTGTTCTGTTTTTAAGTTAAATAAACTCATTGCGTTTAAGGTATTGCAATTTATATCGAGATCTTACAATTCTAAAATTTTATTGTGTGGTATATCATCTTAAGGTATCCGTACACGTTGAAAAAATGAATTTTAGCTAAAAATGACAATTTTTTTTAATTTTATATTACGAATCTCCGTTTATTCTAGTTTTTAAAACAGTTTAAATTTTAATTGTGCGTCAATTAGAAGAAAAGTTATAATTAAAAGAATATTAGTCGATGATTAAAAAATGAAACCGGAAATAGCATTCCGAAACCGGAAGTGGGACAAAAACAGTTATATTTATCTTTATTTTGGGATAATTATCTTTCTTTCACTTAAATAGTTATTATTTTAATGTTGCTAGAAATGAGCCTCACAATTTATCATTTATATTAGTAGTTTTTGGGTTAAAATTGGCAACATTCTCACTCTCTTGTGGATTTGTTTACAAGCAGCGTTCTTCGAATATTCTAATATTATTTTGACTACATTTTATTGAAACGTAATTGAATTTCCTTTCGAAATTTTATGTTTAAGTACTTTGCAATATGGGTAATCCAAGAAATCGAAATAATGGACGAAAAAAGAAGTTTCATGGGAATAGCATTTTTAAAATAGATTTTTAAAATAGAAATGATATAATTTATACTTTAAATGCCTTTTTCTCAGAATGTAATTTCACGCAAAAATAGTAACTTTAAAAATTCATTATTAAAAAAATTGTTGATATATTTCAATAAAATTTTTTATGTGTATTATGTATAATGTTCTCTAGTGCTTGTGCTACAATTGTTTAAAAATATTTGATAGTTTTTTATTATTGGTCTAAAATGCGAAATATGACGTAAAAAAATTGACAAAAATCTCATAAAAAGTTTTCGAATTTCTATAAAAAATTTAATTTTTCAAATATTTTTATGATTGCAGTCAAATCACTAGACAAAATTCTGCTCTTTATTTTGATAATAACACTTTTTTAATACAATAATTTTGGTGAAGTATATCCTTTCCCAAGTTTTATGAAAAAAAAATCAATATTTTCTTGTTATTTAGCTTTTAAAAACAAATTATAATATAAATGTCTAATTTCTCTTATTTAATATTAGTTTTTACATTTAAAAAATATAAAAACATAATTAAAGTGTTCTGAAACTTAATATTTTTAAAAAAGTCCTCCGAACGTGTTCGGATACCTTAATTTAATGAAGGGAAAATCTATATATCTATCTATCTATCTATCTATCTATCTATCTATATATATATATATATATATATATATATATATATATATATATATATATATATATATATATATATATATATATATATATATATATATATATATATATATATATATATATATATATATATATATATATATATATATATATATATATATATATATATATATATATATATATATATATATATATATATATATATATATATATATATATATATATATATATATATATATTAGAATAAAATTTTCAAACGAAGAACTTTTCAATTTGGAATTCTCTGGATATATAAAGCAGGTAAGTGATTTCCGCCTCGAACGTTAGTTCGTCTTATTGCTTGATCCAGGAGTTTTCTTTTTTTTTATAACTGCCGTTGAACAACTAACTCTATTCTGAGTTTACGACTATCAATGTTCAACTTCTTACCCTTGTAATTTTGAAACCAACCCAAAAGACAAAGGAACTCCTGGATCACAAACTACCATTGTGGAGTACTGTTTTGATTGAACTAACCCGCATTTGCCTTTCTTGGATAGGAAAACCATTAATACCTCCCACGGTCAGCTCAATATCAAGAGACTTCGAAACCGTGATTCGTCTACCACTCAGGATATTTTGCGTCAGCTGTGTGGTCGTTGTTCATGAGTTTCTTTCTAGGTTGATCAAAAAACTGAGATTCAGCCTTCTGGATAGAGTTCAAAATTTCTAGGCTACGAATTTGTACTTTGAGAATAGTAAGCTCAAAAATGGGTTAGTTCTGAAATGCCAGATATAAAACAATACAACGCTTGAGAGAGATCAGTTTTTGCATAAACTGCTATTTGGATCAGTTAATAAATGTTAGCTTTTACTAAACAATTGAAATGTTTGAAATCTTTTATAAATTTCTTACTTTTAAGAAAATAATTTTAAGTGCTTTAACTGAGTTTTCTGAAAAAAAATTATTTTATCCGCTTTTGTTAAGTTAAAAACATCCATAAATTTACAATTACATTTGCAAAAATAGATTTTAAAAGGAAAAATAATCGTGTATTATTTTTCAGAAATTAGAGTATAAAAAACAGTTATAAAAATACAGCTTTGTATTTCTAAAAATAATAACTTAACTAATTTATTTTATAACTACTTAAAACTTCAATTCTTAATTTTACTGCCAATGAAATCTTTGTACATTTGCAGTTAAATTTTTAATGTTAGGCATTTACTTCAGTACTTAAAATTTTATAGTTCTCAAGATGCTGTGAAGTAAGTAACTCTACTTTTATAAATAAAAGCTAAAGTTTGAAAATTTTACCATCTAATTTCTTCTTTTAGCACTGATTTCGATCGTAATCAGGGTTATAAAACCACTCAATGATCGAAAGTTACTTGGACGAAAGAAGGCTTCGATTTAAAATTACTAGATAAATCAGAAAAAATAGAGTTTTTTTCAATCAAAAGTAGTGGATAATGGTAGATATTGCAGAGATAAGCTTTGTGATTAACTGATTTTTCTTTTTTTTTTCTTTTCTTTTTGTTCAATCTATAGTTTTCAAAGAATAGATGGTTTGTGTAAAATGTAGAAGTTACTAGATAAAAAGTGAATTGTCTAAAATAAAAAGGGTTTGTTCTTTTCTAAATTTTCGACAACGTTATATAATAACAGTATTTTATTTCGAATTCATCACATAACATGTGGAAAACTTTTTCAAAATATACTGGACGTAAAAAAAGATATAAAATGGTCAAGATTCACGAAAATATGCATGGGATCGAAAAAAAGAAAATAGATACATTCATTATTTTTTTTAATTTTCCAAAGATTCCGAAATCAATCTTCCACTCCCAACCTTTGGAATGACAAACTTTGGCTACGAACAAACTCAATGCCGGACACCGGTGACCACCATAGCATTCAACGTGTTAAGGGGAGTCGGTAGGGCATCTATCAATTATGCTAAAACTGACCTTCTTCGATCTACCTTTTCTAAGAAACTACTTTAGATATCGCTTTGAAATTTTTGGGAGATATTTGAGATCATATCAGTTATATGATGTGGTAATGTTTTAGCGTTAACAGGAACACTTTTTGAGTTATGAAAGATTTTTACTAAAAAATTATGAAACATTTTAGAAAATTTAAATTTCTCAGCTCATAATTTTTTAAAAAAAAAATCTGCCAAAAATATGTATTAACAGTTATTACAGTGTAAACATGTACGGGTAAATATTTTGTGAAAAAAACTGAAGCAATAACTTTTTTAGAGAAAAAGTACATCGAAAAAGATCAGTTTTAGTATTACTGGTACTTACCCTACCGACTCCCCTATATATTTTTAGTGATCCTGGTCTTAGCCTCTTTAGGACCGGGGGGAGAAAGAAGCTTTTCGTAGACGCAAAAATTCCAAGTTTATATGGACTAAGAAGTACGTATACGTACTAATAGGAGATATAATATGAGAGCACCTTATTGAGATTGTATCCAGTACCTTATTGAGATATGTGATATTGAGATGCTAGAGTCAGAAGGGCTTGCTTCAGAGGAGATACTGTGGGCCGAAATGAATGGGAAAAGGTGCTCAGGATCAGAAACAAGATCCCGGAAAAAATTATTTGCACTGAAAAGTTTATAATTAAGATGATTAAAAGCTCATTTTAATCCTTACGAAATTAAATTATAAATGCAATGGTTTTGCAATGTATTTTTCCGTTTTTTTTTTTTTTTTTTTTTTTTTTTTTTGTCTTACTTTCAGATAAGAAGTGTGATATTTTGAGATTAAAGGGAAGAGGTTAGAAATATTGGAAAACAGTGTGACATTATTTATGAAAAGCCTTTAAAAGCTTATTATTAATCTTTTTTTAAATAGGGGAATAAAAATTTTAAATATGAGAAAAAAAATTCGTAATAGATGATATCTTCTTGAATATTTTATTAACAATTTTAAGAAAATTTTTATCGTACAAAAAGCTGTTTAGATAATTAGAGAAATTATTTATATCAAATATGTTTTGTACGAAACTAAGTTCTATTTAGTAAACTCTTTTGTATTCTTTTAGCACGAATCCTTTTTAAAATTGTTTCGAAGAAGAGTTTTTCTTCCAGTTAATTTCGTTACAGAATGCTTACTTCGATAAAAGATAGGAAATGATTATGTTTTCCAAACAAAACAACACCTTGCGAAAAGCAAACGGCTTTAATTAGAAAAATACACAGAGTTCTAATGAAAATACTTGAGTGTATTAAGAAAAAGATATAGAGCTCGGAAAGGTAATTAGTTGAAGCTTGCACCGAGAAACTCAGAACTAAAATTAATCCAATCAGTCCCGACAAGTTCCACAGTTTTCGGCAGTACAGAGAAAAAAAGTACTGTTACTTTAACAAATCAATTATACATTTACTTCATTTTATGATACACTTACTTTTTTTTAAAATATATATATAAAACTAAATTGCTTACTTTTATCACGTTGAAAAAAATTTTATCAACTTAAATACGTTCTTAAAATTCTAACATAAAATTAGTTGTTGTTTCTTGAATAGTAATTAACTAAATTATTTGAACAAAAAAAAAAAAAAAAAACGATACCAATTTCATAAAAAAAATTTAAAAAGTTGTCCTCACTTATATTTTAACCCATTCACCAGGTACCTTTTAAATTGCTATGATTTAAAAAGTGTTTTCGTAAAAAAAATTATACTACATTTGCTTTATTTTATGATATAATTAACTAACTTATGAATAGTAATTAACTAAATTATTTGAGCAAAATTACGTTGCTACTCAATAAAAAAAAAGTTCAATGACTGTCCTCGGTTATATTTTAACACATTTAAGAGATATCTTTCTTAATGCAATGATTTAAAAAGTGCTTTTGTAAAAAATTGGTTGTTTATACATGTTTTATATGTTTAAAATAAATGGGTATTTTCTTATGTTAGCTTTTACTTAGTTTTCGAAAAATCATAATTCCACGGTTATAGATTAAAACTAACAAAATTTTTTTAGCAATTTATTACAATAAAAATGAATGTTTCTATGTGATGAAAGCTAAGCATGAACAGACTGTTCCTACTGTATTTTATGTTTTCAGAAAAAATAAGTCGTATTACCTAACTACTGTAACGGAAGTATTCGACAATTATCATACGGTGCCGCACACTTCTAATTCAACCATACTCAAAAAAAAAAAAAAAATCTTTTCTTTAAACGTTTTTTTTACTGTCATATGAAATTGAGCATCGGTCGTATGTTTAGACATTTTGCACATTCTTTCGCAGTTCTTACATTAAAACACTCGACCGCTGTAACCGTTTTTTGCTCATCAAGACATTTTTTTTCCCCTCTTCCTAATCAATAAAACAAAAATAATTTATATGTTGTGTGTAATAATACATGTTTTTTTTGCTCGATGTATTACAGAAAAATGGATATGGGAAAAATAGTATATCCATGAATACAAATATTTTTTTAGTAGTTATACGTAGATGCAAGAATACTAGACGGAGGAAGAGATAAAGTCTCGTCTTGAAATTTGAACTGGGCACCGCGCCGCGCAGCGTCCCCTATCCCATCCATCATCTTTCTTTTATATTTGTGGTAGAACTTTAAGGTTAGTAGTCTATGTGGTGGCTGTTATTAGGGTTCAAGCACCTTGCTTGAGTAAATAATAATAATGGAAATTATAAGAAGCAGGCTTGTTTTAAACTAAGTGTGGCTTTGAATGTATTAGATTGATGGTCAACGTGGGGAAATGCTTGATCAAGTTGTCAGTATTGTTGAATCTGATGCTATGGGTGGATCTGTGATTAATTATTTATTTTGATGATTGTGATATGAGGCGTCGGATGTAAAGTAAGCAGCAATTGGGCTTAATTTCATGTCTTTTTTTCCAATTTTAAAAATTGAATATCTGGTTGAAGTTCACTGCACTGCATTTTAGAACCTTGTCATGGAAATCTGCATTTAATTTGTTAATATATTGTGATCTTGAGGGAAGAGATAAAGAGTCGCTTCGCATTGATGCCACAGGCAACTAAAAATTTAATAAGTGGTAGAAACTCAATTCACTTTTATTAACTTATTTATTCAATCGTAATTACTGCTATGACTTAAATTTCAAATTATTCATATTTAAACCTAAAACATTCATTACATTCACTTTCAATAGTATACTGAAAATAAAATGTTTGAAAAAGTTGTTAATTTTATTAGTCATCCGCTTCGCGATCTTAGGAGTTCAGCTAAAACACGAAGATGAGAAAGAGTGAGTAGTAATGAATAGTCTTTAGTTTAGAATATAATTATTCTTCCCGAAAGCCGACTAAAAATGAAATAGTTTGTCCATCAGTTTTTGACGTCTTACTTTCAGGTCTGGTAATATTTCTCAGCCCTGGGCAAAGTAATTCTAACGGAAGTTTCTTTATATTACCTTTATAATCCCGTAGAACAGTTTTTTAAAAAAAATTCAAAGCGAGAAAATTCTCACTTCAGTAAGAAAGAAAATGATTTTTAAGTTGAAAATATTCCCCTGTGATTGATGAGAATATTCTGTAAACTAAAAGAATTGAAAAACTATGTATCCAATTAGAAATCCATCAAAATATATTTGTTTCGGGCCTATCTATGCAACTTTATAATTATGTGATACGTATACATTTTTTGTTTATTTCGTTGATACATTGCATTGATGAGGGCATTGATGATTCATATTCATTTAATATTACTTTGTATAAAATTTCTACTAATTAAAATTTTAGTATTATTTTTCTCTACTGCGAATAGTCTTATAAGCAACCTCTTCAACTAATACAGAATTTCCATAGTATCAGAAAATATTTTTTTATAATAGTAGCAGAGGTAGCGTTGATTTATTTTGTTAAATAAGCATTAAAATAATATTTCCCTACTCAAAATATTAAACCTCCTGACTTAGTGTAATTTGTATAAAATATGCATTTATCTAGACTTGTGTCTGAACTTTTATGAACTTGCGTCTGAACTTAGTAAGTAAAATTCAAATTTGTTTTCTGATTTAAATTCTTATCTATCGAACCTTCTCCAATTGTTTGTTAGAATCACAGTAAAAAAAAATCTATATCATTTAGTAATTTACAGAAGAACTCCGCGCGTGGCAAAACTTTTACGGCACACTGCATAATGTTTTCCCGAATATTCGAGCGCACAAGAAAAAATAAGTAGAACTGTTATTTCCTTGAAACTTACTCCTTCTAATAAAACAGCAGATATGAAAAGCTATTTTTTTAATAATCCAATTCTCTTAAGATGGTTTATTGTATATTGTTTTCTTTTAGACGGCAAAAATAAAATAAAAACTCTCAAAAGTAAAACTTCAGCTATCAACTGCACCTGGTTCAAAAAAAAAAAAAAAAAGAGTTGTTTTTTTCCATCAGATAGTTTTATAACTGAAGCTTACAGAACATTTCTACTTTAATGGTTATTTGATACATTTGAAGATTCCATCTTAAGAAAGGCGAGAAAATAAAGGATAATTCGAGAAACAATAAATTACGATAAGGATGCATTTTTTTTATTAATTACTTTGTTGCAAAACACTGCAGTTTCTACAATAGGAATGTAAATACATTCTTTTAAAATTTAGTAATTAAGTCTTACAATTTTGTCTAGAGCTCATGAAGGCCTTGAACAAAAAAAATGTATTTTTAACTAAAATGTTTATTATGAAACATTTATGCACACCTATCATTTTATCACCAACTTTAAAAAAATAGAAATAAATTAAGGTAATATAATTTTCTTTTTTTAATCGATTTCTATCAAAATAAAGACTCAAAATATTTTCCCACTTTTACGCATTTTGCGTAGAATTTTATTTTAATATTTATTTTTTACGTGCAAGTTTTTTAAGCATAAGAGTTTTACGAGTTAAAAAAACTTGGAACATTTTAGAACTACATAGGTAAATACTGTAGTCAAAATTTTCGATGACACTTATATTGCATTTGCCACCAATTCAAATATAGCCTCAAGGTAACGAATTACATGTTTTTATAAATATTATTTCTAAATGTTATTGACAACAATGGTTGAATTTCCAACTGCCTGGATTATTTATATTTTGCTTGTAAAAGTAAAGAAAACACATTTTATTGCGATTAAGAATTTTCTGTTGTTCTATTTTGCTAATATTTTTTGAAGTAATTATGAGATGCTGTTAAAAAAATTTTTTTGCAAAAATCAGTATTGTATCAGTGAACTCCGGGATATAGAAAATTTAGTTGTACATTTGATTTCAAATAAGTCGGAAACTGTCTTCTGACAGCATTTACATGCTCTTCACGCATTGGAATAAAATTCATTTAAATTTTAGACTTAAAGGAAATAGTCAAATTAAAAACAAGCTGTAAGTTTTTGATTAAAGATGATTGATTTTTGATTTATTTTTGTCGATTAGTTATCAAATCAAATTTGATAACTATCGACATTATCATTAATATGACTTAACTATCAATGCACTATTACTTCCTGGAATAGACTGATAGCAACATACTTTTGACACCAATTTTTATTTATTCGAAATAAATGCATGACGAGTCTCACTCTTCAAATGATGCCACTAAGTCAAAAAACATGATGTTCGATCACTTTAATTATTCCATATTTTGCCGTTTCTTGTGCAGTTTGCTCCTGTGGGGTTGCCGCGGATGACTAAGTATGCAAAAACAGGTGACTAATAAAATTCCAAATTGAATTAAGAAAGATTAAATTAGCAACTTTTCTATCATATTTTTTTCAATTTATAATTAAAAGTGAAGGCGAAGAATGTTTTGGTTTAACTATGAAAAATTTGAAATGAACTGGCAGTTACAATTGAATAGTCAAAGAGACAATAAATGAATTTAAAAAAAAAATAATTTTTACCTCTTTTAGCATAGTCGCCTGTGGCTTACGCTCATTTTCTTTTCAATAACTTTTTCTTATATATGAGATTGATTTATTTGCATTTAGTGTCATCCAAATTCAAATTAAATTTATGATTACAAGAATTAAAAAGAAATTTTTAATATTCCTTACGACTTCAAATCTAAAAATGAAATACTATGAACAATCCACAGTTGAGGACAGCTATTTTATCGATGAACTACTACAGAAAACCTCCACAGGAGTTTTTATATGTAGTCTGCGCAGACTATTTAAAAAATAAATCCATTTTACACACGAACAAAACTTTTATTCTTAAAATACCTGAAAGAAACTCGACTTACTTTAACCCTTTCACGACGCTTTTTTTTTTTTTTACAACAGAACTATTTTGGTAGCATAAACTATGAGTAGAGCAGCATTATGTATGGTAGTGCCATCTATATTCTGTGAATGAAAATACCTCCAAAAATATTGGCAGGGCTGGTGGAAAAGTCTCCCATTAGACAGAGAAGCGCTTCTGTTCCAAAAGATTTTTTTGAAATTTGTTTGGGACGTTTGTGTCCCGTTAGGCGCGAAAGGGTTAATATATTCATATCATTGAGTTACTATATAGTGGTTAACAAGGAAGTAAGAAAAAACCATTTATTAGATAATTAAATACATTTTAAGATATATATATATATATATATATTACTACAACCTTCTTGTTTTTACTAGAAACGCCAGCTTGCTCCAATGTTTTTACTAGATTTTCTATTAAATGCAGACTTGCTACGGGTGACTAAAAATGCAAAAAGTGGCGAGAAATAAACTTTAAAATGTTATTAAAAGAGATTAGCAATTTTTGTAGCATTTTTTTTTTTTCAGTTCAGTTTACTATTAAAAGTGAATGTAAGGAATGTTTTTAGTTTAATTATGAATAATTTGAAATGTTAGCAATAGTGGTAGTTACGGTAACCTAATTAAAGAGGTTATGATTTATTATGATGAATTGAGCTTGTAACACATTTTATAATTTTAGTTCATTTTTTTTCTTTCTTTTAAAGATAGACCGAAATATTTAGTTTGCGACTTTCCGATTTTTCGAAATTTGAATGATTATATCTAGAAAATATAGCCTCCATCAATCAATTTTCGCAATAGCCATTTGCAGGGATGACACAGGCAACAAAAAATGTAAAAATTGGTTAAACCTCAATATCTTTTTATTTATTTATTATCTCTTTAATTATTCAATTGTAAATACCACTACATTTCAAAATATTCATATTCAAAACAATTCTTTATAATCATTTTCAATAGAAAACTGAAAAAAGTATGCTATAAAAAGTTGCTAATTTTAATCTATTTTAAAAAATTTCGAATTTTATTAGCCACCACTTGCAGTCGCCCATGGCAATCCTGCAAGTGTTAAAGTCAATTGCTCTGTTAAAGTTTCACAAATGGCTGTTTGTTTTCCCTCTTTGTCCTCGAGATCTTTTCATCAGTTAAAAAACGGACGAAACCACTAAAAGCCACAAACCTCATTTTTTTACATCTGTACCATGTAATACCAAGAAACCATAAAGTGGACACAAAACAATAAGACATAATAATTTTAACAAAGTGAAATGTCATTTATAGTGGTGTCTGAGAAATATATTTCGAGAGAAAAAAAATTAAAATTTTTTGTTTTCACTCAGAGATACCAACCAACTTCCTTTGGGAAAAAAGATTTCTCTAGTGGAAGCGAAGGTTAAGTTTTAATGAATATTTAATGCATTAAGTTAAATGAATTATTCTTGGTTATCAAAAGTTAATGTGATACTCAAATTTGTTCAAGTGATCCCATGGTGGTTTTTAAAAATTACCGAAAACTTCTACAGCTCTGAAAATTATGGTTTTTAATTCTTTACTACTTAAAAACATATTTAGGCGCAGTAGTTTGGGCCAACCTTTTAATTACATCACTTTCAACCAAGATAATAATATAAAATCAATATTATATTTCTAAGGAAATATATAAAAAATATTATTTTCTTAAAAAGTAAACTTAAACCAGGGTAAAGAAAACTGGAAAAAGTAAATAAAATCCATACATTTTAAAGCGAATAACTATTTTTTTTTTTTTTTTTTTTTTTTTTTAAGATATAAGGAAACTTTTCTAATATTTTTTCTGCAGTTATGAAATACTAGTACTAATACTGTTTGCAATAATCGTATTCAATCGATTGGCTCTCTAATACAGAGTAAAAAATATATCTACAAACAATAGTCAAAGCAATTTCTTTATATTGCTCTGAATGTTGGGGCCTTAGAAAGTCAAACATCCAAAAACTGGAGATTTATCAAAATAACTGCCAAGGAATTTTCAGAAATTTTAAAATCTTTTGGCTTGTTAAAATTATAAGAGAAAAAAATTAGAAAAAGCAAACCTAACTACAATAGAAGATAAAATAAATAATAAAAAAGAGTAACTGGACGGGACACGTATTGAGAATGCCAAGAGAAAAATTCACGCATTTATCCCTGGTGACAGTGGTTTCTCCGCAAACGATACGATAATACCTTGAATAACCATCAACAACTGAGGTTTTATACAAAATTATTGTTTCCAGTGGTAGTGTACTGCAGAAAAATTTTTACAACAAATCGAATTTTATCGAGACCTAAGATCCCTTAACCATTTGACCTTTTATGTATCTGCTTAATTTAATTTTATATAGCTGGGACTAAAATCATTTACATTTAATTTATTAAAATGTTAACTGTGATGCCACAATAGGCATTACATATTTCCCAGCTTTTAAATTTTTTTTTATTTCTTAAACTTATTTTTTTATTATTCTTAATCAAATTGTAATTAAATTAAATTAATTAGTTAATTTTTATTACAATTTATAAAGCGAATATAAAATATTTTCTTCTTTTTTTATCGATCAATGTAACATCTAACTTTTTATTTCAATACTAATGTAGACTCATTAATTCACTGTCGTGCCTAATCGAAAACAAAAATCTACTTATAGCTCTTTATTCTTAATTACTTACCACAAATATGTTTCAGTTACATGTTTATACTAATTATCACAGTCTTGTTGGCGATTCGCGATAGCCAAAGTATTTTCAAACCTAATATTGGTTATGGGGTTATGTTGGCTTTATTTTTGTCTATGTTATCTTTCGATAAATCACCAACCTCAGCCGCGATGGCTCAGGGGATAGAGCGTTCGCCTTCCAATGAGGCGAACCGGGTTCGAATCCCAGTCGATACGATATCCGCATCCGGCTTGCACTGACCACAGTGCTGACGTGAAATATCCTCAGTGGTAGACGGATCATGGGTTAGAGTCCCCTTGCCGTCAGGCTAACCGTGCGAGGTTCTCGTGGTCTTCCTCTCCATGTAACGCAAATGCGGGTTAGCTCCATCAAAAAGTCCTCCACGAAGGCAAATTTCTCCCAATACTCGATCCAGGAGTTCCCTCGTCTTCTGGATTGGGTTCAAAATTACAAGGCTACGGAGTTGAACATTAGTAGCCGTAAACCCATTAAGTTGGGTCGGCTGTTCAACGACGGTTATAAAATCACCAACCTCGAATCTCTTCCCATTAGGAACAAATCATTAAATTTCATTTTCCAATTTTTGGAGATTTTGTTCATTTCGTTTAAAATGAAATGCTAACTAAAACTCTCGATGTAAGAGAATGTTTTATCTTAATGCCTTTAAGGGGATTTTTTTATAATTTTTATATTTTTAAATTATGACCATTTTCAATAATTAATAAATCAATTTTTCTTTTATTTATTTCTCGATTTTATTTATTTATCTGAGACAATTATCATTGTATTACATCCAAATTAAGATGTATCTGTACTGACTTAAAAGTCAATAATGCTACCTGTACAAATCCACTAATTAATTTAAAACGATGACAGTCATAACATTAACTCACTACATTTACTACCGGTCGGAAAAAGTTTTCAAAAGCTACGGAAATTCTTCAGTTAAAGTTGTTAAAACACACCGTTGAATAATTGGGCAAACAATATTAACTAATTCTATCTTGAAAAATTGTCATTGGCAACGTAATAAATACAAGTAAGGAAAAAAAGAAGTATTTTAATAACATTTTTCAGAGAAATTAAAAACAACAAAAAAATTGAATATTTATAATATTGAATTGCTAATCAATTCTCTCAAGTAAAAAACTCTTAGAAAAGTAATTAAAAGATTGAAGACAATCTGAAAGAATTTCAAACTTTTTGTTAAGTTAGTGTTTAACGATCATTAAACTCTCGCTTTTTTGTAGATTCTGAGAGAAAAAGTGTTGAATAATGATTAAACGAAAAAGTTAAAAAAATGCTTGAGAAGAACATTCTTCTTTTCTTGAAAAAGTTCCTGTAGAACTGCTAAGTGTATTGTATAGAATATACTTTTAAAATTGTTTGAACAAAACTGTTAGAATACCTGGGTTGATTTATATTTAATTGTATAGTATACTTTAAGCGTAATTTTTTTTAAATGAATCCGTAAGTATTAGTATTAGTAATCAGTAACATTTTAAATAATCAGTTTTTAAAAAAAATCAAATTTCTGATTATTTATATTAATCCGTAATTTGATCTATTGAAGGAATTCGATCTATATGAATATTATAGGTCAGTAATTTTTGATCTATAAGATTCAAATTACTGATTAGAAATGTTAAGTTTGAAAAACATAATTTTTTTTAAAACAAAATCAAATTACTGGTTATTTATGTTGATCAGTAATTTGATCTATTGAGTGAATTTGATCTATTGAATTTTAACGATTTGTAATTTTATCTATACTATTCAAATTACTGATTAGAAATGTTAGGTTTGAAAAACAAATTTTATTTAACAAAAATAATTTTGCCATATTGTCAATTATGTAATGGAGTAATAGATAAGAATATAATATTTGCCAAAACTATTTAAAATTTGATCAATTTTTAGATTATTCTTTTAGGAATTATTGTTGTCATCTAGTTTTATTTAAAAGAGACTAACGGTAGAAATAATTTAATCATAAATCGATTTCTAATAATAGAATTAAAGGGAGATAGTGGAATCGCGGATACTACACTACATACAGCTAAATTTTACTTAATATCAGTTTTCTTTTTTTGGTTTACTTATTTATTGCAAACATTTTTACAAAATTTAAAAAAGTGGCATGTCTTTTTTACAAGTCTAATACTCTAATAAAGGTGCTATTTCAATATTTAAGGTACCTACAGTCAGAAAGATTTTTACCATTCTGTTCGAATTTTGGTTGAAATATACTATTGATGTAAAATATAATAATCCATTTTAGTTTTAAGATAATTAGAAACTCAAATCTTAATACGTTTCCTGTAGCAGAACGCGAATTTCAACTTTACGATATCCTGACCACAAAAGAAAAGTTTTTGAAAGGAAACAAAGTTTTGTCATGTTTTTAATGATATAATTACAAAGTTATATTGATTACTCAAACAAAAATCGTGCTACATAGTTTCAGTAGAAAATTATCTCTAAAGAAATTCGTATTTAAACTTAAAATCATGAATTTTTGAACTGAGGAAATAGCCACAAGAATAATAATATCCAATTGGTTTAAACTTAAACTAACTTTAAATATATAGACATCTGAGATATTCAAACTCAGCTATCTGTTTCTTAAGTCTTTCATTTTATTTTCGTTAATTATTGATCTTTTTTCGTTTAGATATTAATTTAAAACCCTTTATATGCAAAAGGTTTTGAGTTTCTTTTTAATCCATTTATGCCCAAGCACAAAAAACGAACTTAGTATAAAGACATACCATCTGAAAAATGTGTTAGTGAATATTTGTTTATACCAAGTAGATAATTCTTTCTATAACCTACTACTTTGACTTTAAAAAAGTAAAGTACTGTACTTCAGATTCAATTTATATTGATAACAAATTATGATAGACAGAGCTACTTCGTTTTGTCAAAATTAATCCTAGCAATGAGCCTCTTGTGTTACTACTGTGTTGTTTGAAAAATGCAACTGTCCTTTTAAAAGAACGCTAGGCACAAGTGGGATAACAAGGTTCTATAAATAAATAATATAAAAATTTTAAACATTTAAAAATGTATATTAAAAGCGATGGTTGAAAAACATTAAACTGCCCTTTACCTACCATATTTTTTATACTCAACAGAAATTAATGACTGACAACCACATAGATTTAATTTATTACAGAAATGGTAATTAATTTCAAGTGAAATATAAAGTGAAACAGTGAAATATTTAAAAAAATATCAATTGTAAAAAATTTTAAAAGAGGAAGTTTTAAGGTTACAAAGAGAGAAAAAAATGTTTTTATTGATAAAATGATAGCAGTATTGATACGAAGCCTTAAAAATGTAAAATGTGGTGGAAACGTGATACATTTTTATTTTAGTTATTTTTACTCTTTAATTATTCATTCATAACTACCACCATGTTTTACATTATCAACGATATGTATTTTAAACGAAATTCTTCATTACTTTTACGTTTAATAATAAACTGATGGAAATATCCTAGAAAGTATTGCCAATTTAATTGATTAATTAAATTAGCAATACTTTCTAGGATATTTAATTAATTATTAATTATTTAATCATTTTAATAGATTTATATTTTTGATTGGTCAAATACATACTTGCCAACTATGACGTGCTTCAAAAAAAAAAAACTTTCCCTATGGTGAATGAAAAAAATTATTGAAGTGATATTGTAAGCAACTACTTATTTTACCTTTCATCATCACTTAAAAAAAAAAAAAAAACTAACTGGTCTTGTTTATGTATGTTGAAACTATTTAAATGCAGTGGAAGTTAAAAGTATAAGAAATCAAATTTGTTAAACGAGAATCAGGCATGAATGCAAAAATTTTGCTACCACATTAAATATATATTTGGCAGGTATGTAAATAAGTTTAATAAATAATCTCGTAAAAACTGAAGCGGTAAGAGAGTACTTGTTTAAAAACTTCATTCGATTCAAATTCATTTATAGACGTTAGTAATAACAATAGACATGTTTCAAGCGCTCAAATACAGGCACCCATTTTCAAGAATTGCAAGACATGAAGAAAAAGAAACAAGAGTGATTTGAAATATAAAACGCGAAATTCCCAGCAAAAAATAAAAAAATATAAATAAGAAATAAAACTAGAAAAACTATAGTAGCCTAGAGAAAAAAAACGATGAAAAACAAAACAAAAGCCACAATGACCGAAAGTGGCAAATCAGGGTAAAATGCATTTCCATGCGCATTCCAACTTCATTATACAATACGCAATGCATTGCAAAAATATGCGCGTGAAAATACATTTTACCCTCATTTGCCCCCCTCTCAGCTACTGTTTTTTTTTTCCCCCCTTGCGAATGAAATTTTTAATTACGCAGTATGTAAATAGGTTGTAATACATAAAATTGTAAAATACATTGTTACATTGACCAGAATCGTTCCTAAGTTTAATTAAAGCATATTTAAAAAAAATCAAAAATAAACCTTAAAACCAAGCATGGAGAAGTTAACTTTGTGAAATACTAATCCTAAAAACTTGATACACGTTACAACAGAACTCTTCTGAGATTTAATACATTCGAACTGCAATCAAGTATTCAAAGTATTCTTAATATAAATTCTTCACAATAAAATAGTTTTAGAGCAAAGTAAACGAATGCAATACATTGAAATAAATTTATTGGAAAGAATTTATTTGCTTCACTTCAAAAGATATATGTGCCTTGCAAATTATTTGGTTATTTGTTTCGAACAAAATCTGCCTTTGACTTTCTCATCACGAAATCTATCTTATTAGTTTGTTCAATATCAATATATCCTCTGATTTTATATGAAAAATATATGTTTCATTTCAACAATGTTTTGGTTTTTCAAGTGCTTATCCTTCATTAGAAATAGAAGTCACGTAAATTGTTGTTTTAACTTTTATTATTATTATTATTATGTTTTACGGATCTTAAAATAAAACTACTACAAATCACTTGGCTTATTAGTAGAACGGAAACATCAGTGGAATGAGAAATTAAATAGGAATTTTGTGAAAGATCAGCATACTAACTTTGAAGATGTTAAAAGTCGTGTGAATACTTTAAAATTTTTTTAGCCCTTTGATGCAGATGGGACACTAGTGCCCCTTTTATATATTTTTTCCTGATGCTCTGATTTTATATATACAAGCAAAAATATTTTTTGGTATTTTTTATTTATAAGAAACAGTCTAATAGTCACTAAAAATTCTTTTAGATTATCAGAATATTTGTACTCAAATATAAAATCCTCAAAAAGTGTAGTTTTGATTTTTTTTTTCATTCGTATTCAAAAATGTAACAATAATTGATTTTGTAAATTAAAGAAATTTTAATGATGAATAACTGTTTTTCTTAGATCTGAATAGCTACAAATAAGTGGAAATTTGAAAAATTATTGTTTGGAAGTGAGCCGTGTTGGAATAATTTTACTTTTGACGTAAATAAATAAATAAATATATATATATATATATATATATATATATATATATATATATATATATATATATATATATATATATATATATATATATATATATATATATATACACCGGTGTTCCATGCTGTATTTCATAGCCATAAATTAATAAAATGCTAAACATAATATTTTTCGATTATTTTGATCTAAAATAATTTTAAAAAAATTTTAAGAAGTATGAAAAATATGTTGACAATTTTTTTTCTTCATTGGGTTAAGGAGAAACGTATATTATGTGATTGTCAATTGACAATATTTGAGATGGTAAAGAAATAACAATGAAGGTAAGCAGAAGTTTTACCAACTTTCGCCATCACTTAAAAGGAAAATATCTAAATTTTTAAATCATTTGCATAATTATAGAGTGTTTCGTATTGACAGCCTTGGATATTGAATTGAAATCTCTGATTTTCTTTGAAAACTTTATCAGTTTCGCTTCAACTATATGTCGCGTTTACAAGTGACTATATCATAGTTATTCTACGAAATTGTTCAGCTCGTGACACGTTCAATTAATTAATATTTTTTCAAAAATGTGTTTTGAAACATAAGTCTATGCCTGAAACATTTTAATATCAAATGTTAGTACATAAATGTAAATTCAATATCATATTCATCAAAAAATGCATGAAAAATTATACTTTCTAAGTGTCCTTCCATCGTGGAGTCGCCCTGCAAATGTTTTTTTCTTTTTTTTTTATTGTTAGTTGTAGTAGTAAAGTAGTATATATCGCATGAACTCGGTGGATCTTAGCAGAGTCGAGGAGGGCCCCTCCGGACTGGTGTCCGATTCTTTAATTACTAGGCTACCAATGCCGCAGGCAAGCATAAATACCTCAAGTTTCCGCGAATTGTGAAGACTTTCAGCATTGAATGTTTATCACTCTCTTTATTTTACAATAGAGAGGATTAGTGGAAAACGAACATCAAAATTTTCAATTTGTGAAAAAATGGTACGAAATTGAATTTTTTCAGTATTTTCCCGAAATCAACATGACAAAAATCTAAAACACAAATCTTACCCTTAGTCTACTGATGTGATCACGATGCGTTTAGAATTAAGATAAAATTTTTAATTTTAAATTATGAGATGAGAGACACAATTTAAATAATAGGAAATAAAATTTAATTAATTTAACAATCGATTTGCCACTCCTTTGTATGCGTAGTATGGAACAACAAGGGAAAATTTGATTAAAGGAATTGTGGATCTTAAAAATCCTCAAAATGAATATTTTAATTTTGATGCTAGATTTCTAATTAAGTTTCATAAAACATTAATCGATTAACTAAAACACTTTTTAATTATATGTAAAACAAATGCACACTTGGCTCATCAATTTTTTAATAACTTTTTTTTCATTTAAATTTTGCTACCTATCCACTGGCCACGTCATTGAAATGTCACATTTTGATAGTTTTTTTTTTCTTTCCTAGCTTAATTATTAGTTTGTGACCTCTAAACTGTGTCTTTTTATTCTTTTCTTGCATTTTTGACAAAGATTTTAAAAATTTGTATTAAAAGTCGTTCTTACGGAACACCCTTTATTTAGTAATTAAGAAACGTTTAAATATTTCCATTTCTCTCAATTTCCTTACTTATTTAGGCTTGTCCAAACACTGCACTGCTTAATGCAAATGAACCTAATAGAATTTATTAATGCCTCAAGCATATAAGACATATCTAAAAACATAATTGCTAAAACTGTATCCGGATTTACTTCACTTAAGATTAAACTTTGTTTCAACAAGGCATACGATGCCTAAATATTTCAAGGACGCAATAAATAAACTTAGTTTAATATCCCTTTTAGGTATTTGGCAGAAAAATCAGAAAACACACAGTCAAATAATCCTTTATTTAGACAAACATAGTCTGTTCAAACCAAATTAAGGATTCTTTCTTTTGCAGTGGATTAGAGAAATGTGCTAGGTACTGAAGAAGATGGAGAAATCTTGGAATCCTCAAGATAATCCTCCTTGAGGCATGTTTACTCGTTTCTGTTTGATTGTTTTATAATCAATCAATATATATGATTGATTTTACTACACAGTAGATTCGATAAGCTTAGTTCGCCTTTACATTAGACTTTTCTTGAAAAGAAATCTTAAATGTGGAAGGAATTTCGAATCTTCACGCATTAAAACTTGAAAATTGTTCAACTTACAATCAAACTAAATGATATAGAGTTCTCTTTTATGAATATGGTAAATAAAATGCTAGTTTTCGATAAAAAAAATATTTAGTCAATCGGATATTGCAGAATTTAATCATGTAAACTCTAAAAATTCATGAATGTTTTATTTCTTGAAATTCTATTAACTCGAAAACAATATTTTAACTATGCACAGTTTAATTACGCATGACGTTTCGTTTTTTAAGACAATTAGTTCTTTAAAAAAAATGTTATGAACTTTTAGACTTAATTTAATAAATTTTTAGTTTTATTTTATAAGAATAATAAATAAATTAAATTTTATTTTGCAAAAATTCGGTTTTTCAAAAATTTTATGAAGTCAAGAGTTTAGCTTTTATAAAAATTTGTTTTAATTTTAAAAACATATCTTTTTTATTTATAAGCGTTATAAAAGTTTAGTTTTCGTTTATAAACATACGGTTTTAAACTTTAAAAAAGTGTATTGTATATTTTAATGGTATAAAAGCTTGGTTTTTATTTTATAAACATACAGCTCTTATTTTTTTATAAATGGTTCTCATTTTATAAGCATATTGTTCTTATTTTATAAACATATGGTTTTTATTTTATAGGCATATGGTTTTTATTTCATGAACATTTTGCTTTTATTAGTCAATGTTATAATTGTTTAGTTTATGTTTCATAAAATCCGCTACGACTCAGGGGTTAAGGCAATAAATTGTCATTGTTCTGAACTGGGGTTCGATCCCTAGTGCCGGTTTGAGGCCCAGATAGCTTCGAATCGATGAGTACCAGTTTGTCTGGCAAGTAGAGGTGATGTGGGGTGCATTGCTGACCACATTGCCAAAATCAAAATATTGGTCATGAAATTATGGAACTAAAACCCCTGGTCCACAACAGGCTGTAAAATTCCCATCCAGATTACCTAAAATTCCTTGTCTAAGGGTCGTAAATGCAATATTTTATAGATACGAGAAAAATCCCTTTATAAATCAAGAGGTCATATTTCAATCATATTTCTGCTGTGGAAAATGGGGATATTTTCTATGATTAGCTACCACCATTTGTTTAAATAAATCAAAATCGAGTGATTTCAGTTTTACATAAAAATATTTATTAAAGATATTGTGGACACAGGTGACTTAATTTTTCAAAATAAATACTGAGAATGAACGCATACCCAAAATGAACGGGTTAGCATATTGATGAACATTTCCTTTATAAACAAGTAAATGCTAAATAATTTTATCTCTATTTGTAAGATGAAAAAACAGGTTGCAGAATTTATAAAAGAACATTCAAGAACTCTTTTTATTTTTCTAATTAAAAAAAAATTAATTAGGTAAGAGAATATCTGCAAAAGTTATCAAAGATTTTACTCTAGATTTTACAAAACTTTTACTACCAGATTTATTTTTAAAAGTTTTAGAAGGACGCTGATCAGCTTACTATTAGAATTTGCTAGTTCATATTTTTTAAATATGCTCTATCCCGTGTATTAATAAAACTTCCGACATAAGAATCTAATAAATTGATATTAAAAATTTCTTTTTTTATGACACACATTTTAATACGCGGTTTTTCTTTCTTCCTTCTTTTTATTTATTTATTTATTTTAACTGAAACTTTCCTGTCTCTGATAAAAAAAAATTTCCTAAGTATTAAATTCCAATTAAAAAAGTCAAATTTTCCTAAGTTTGAAAAATCGTATTGAAGTTCTATAAACAGAAGTTTTAAACAAAAAGTTCTTTAAGAAGTTTCTCGCAAAAACTTTTAAAAAAATGCCTAAAAAATTGATTTAAAATATTAATTAAAGAAAACCTAAGACAAAAAAATAAAAAAAAAACCTATACCATAAAAAGTGGGGACAAAACCAAATATTTTTATTTGTTTAAAACTATTAAACTGACTTTTTAAAAACTGTTTAAATTCAAACTGTATTTAAAGTTTTCCTTTTACAAAAATTTTCGAAAATTTTAAATTTCAATTTCAAAGTCAAATTTTAAAATTTTTAAAAGATCATCTTCAAGTTAATGGAGGTTTAGAGAATTGTATTAAATTAATTCTATAGTTTTCAGAAGAACAACATTTAAGTGTACAATAAAAATGGATTTCAAGTGTTAATAAAAACAACTTTCAAAAGCAAATTATCGGGACAACTCTCAGAAGCGAAACCAAGAAACTTCTGTAAATAGATTGAATAGTTTCTTAAAAAACAGCATTTAGATAAACTACCCTAAAGATTTTCTTAAAAGTTATTTAAAAAGTAAAAATTGATGATTAAATAAATTTCTAAAATCTCTTAACAGGAAACAAAACAACAACAAAAATTTAAAATCGATTCAGTAGTTTTCATCAAAAAATTCCCTTTATTTTTGCTTGTAATAAATTATTCTGACTCACTTTAAAAAATAAAAAAAATTTGCTGCTAATAAAGAAATGCGTTGCTTCTTATATAAGATTTAAAGCATGATTTAATGCCTGCATCATGGAGATTTCATACCTGTAGTAGATTAAGTTTTTTCTACGTATAGCACTGTTATTTAGTGAAAATTCCTTAAACTTGTTAAGTATCTATCTTGAAATAGCCCTGAAGAAAAGATTAATGTAATAACGTCGAGTTCAGAAGAAGAGTAGTTTATCGTTATATAAGTCCAAGTTGTTTATATATAAATAAACCATATTTGAGATAAAAGAAGAATATAAAACAACTATTTGTGTAAACAAGTATAAATGAGTCATAAAAGATGAAATTACTAGGACAATAAATGACCGTATTCAGATACGTTTAGTTTTAGTTTCATTTTAATTTTTCAAGTTTTGGTACGAACAACTTCCACAAATTCCCAATAACTTCAACGCCATCTGTTACTGTTTATGAAAACTACAAACTAAGGGCTGGTTTGATATATTCCATAGACATAGTTCTAAAACACATTTCAATTTAATAAATATCATAGAATATTTGCAACTATTGGAATTAGATTTGAATCAGTAATTTTAGAATGGACTTAAGTCTTCTTCTGAAATTTTTCATCATTCAATAATTCATTGTATAGATGAATTAAATCAGTAAATTATTTTTATACTACTTTAGTCGAACATAAACCAGACGATAATTTCACTTTAAATAATGCTTTATTCTGTTTTTCAAGTTTTCAATTTTTTTTAAAAAAAATCATGCCGTTTATTCAAGTAATAACCTAATCTCTATCAGTGTCATAAACATTAGATAATATTAAATTAATAGATTTATTTATTATTATTACTCTAATTCAAGGAAAAAGGATATAAGAAAAATTAATGCTACTTAGTTTCATTAGTTAAAAATAAATTAACGGCCTGAATCTCAGAATCATGGCCTATTTGAATTTAAGAAGTCCAAATTGTTTTTCCTAACAAAATTTTATTTCTTTGGGGAAAAAATAAATGTTATGATCTTTTTTATAACAGAAAAATTTGACACCAAGTACAAGACAATACTGAAAAAACTTCCAAAGTTATAGAAAAATACTGAAACCTACTCACTGGAAACAAAAAAAGGGAAGAAAGAAAAGGCACCCATTTTCTAAATTGAAATTGTCTGCAAACTCAAGTATTTTGTTACATATTCAAAGTTTTCTTTATTTATATTTTTCAAATTTTTTTTCTGTGGCATGCAACATTACTCGACTTCTAATAAACCTTAAAAGGTATAACATGCTCCTCAAAATCATACTACCCCTTCAATACTGGTAAATATTTTATTTACTTAGTAAAATTGGAAAACTTATTTTAATCAAAATGAAAAATATTCAAAAATTTAAAAATTACTTTTTATTTTTTTATCTAGAATGGTTTTAAAAGGTGTATATTTGACTACCAATTTAAAACCTGTTTTAAGTCATGAACACATTTTTTATGAATTTTATCATGTGCGCAAGACGTAGTATCTTTTTTTCTTCAACGCTTAGCTGTGAAGAAAATTAAATTACAGAAGTTCCTTAATTTACATATATAGAAGTTAGTTTATTAGAATGACACAAAAGTTTTTGAGTTTAAATAATGCCTGTGCTTTATTCTAAACGGTAGTAAAAGAGTTCAGAATCCTAAATCAAGTTTTAAATAAGTTATAGAAAATAAAAAAATTAAAAATGCACATTGATGCTTCATGGATGAAATCAAACCTCCTAGATCCCTCAACGAAAATTGTGACTACTGAATATAATGTTTATTGTAACGGTGCCCATTTCTTTTCTTCACTATTTGAAGTTTTTAGTTATAAATATAGCTAAACAATTGATTACCCAATTTCGCAAAAAATATGACCGTTTTGAAAATAACGGTAATTTTCCTACCATACATAAATGTTTTTGATTTGCAAAATTAATAAAATAAATAAATAAAATAGTTAAAGTGAAACAGAAAAGCAAATTGTGCGCTGATTCATTCAACTTGTGATCTTCTTGGTATAACAGTTTGAAAGAAATCGATTTTTTATTTGTTGCATATTTTAAGAGTATATATATTCAAAAATATATGATTAAAACTTAGAAGTTATGAGAAGGCACAAAAATAACTTTAATCAGAGTTATTCATCGGATCGAGCTGGAAAAAAAACGTAATTAAAACGTTATCTAAAAACTACACTTTTCAAAATAGACATTCCCCTGCTATAAAGCAAGACGAAGAAATTTGCATTAATTTAGTTCTTTCAAGCTTGCATTTATTTAAATTTAAGAGAAACGGTCATTCATCATTGAATTAAGAAATGCCTAAATATATTTTTGCTTGTAAATAAAGTGAGTGAAAAAAAAATATATAAAAAGGCACACCAGTGTCCGATCTGCCTCAAAGGGTCAAATAGGCAGCTTCTCTACCAAAAAAGAAAATTATTGACTATGTGCAGCAGCTTTGCAGTTGATATACGATGAATAACAGTGGTTGATTTTAAAGCCTGCAGAGAGACGATATAGCCTTAAACAAATGTTATTCAATGTTCGACAAGCTTCATTGAATTACAATACGTCATGCACTATTTTCTGTTACTATAAATACCATTCAATTTTTATTTATTTAACCTACCAAATTAAGTCATATTATTAAAATGAAGCGTATTCTATATAGAAAATTTTTTAAAGACTATTTTAAGTCTTATGGCAGTTTTTTTTATTTGTTTAATAAATTCTAACTAAATGTAAATTTTTTTAATCCAAATCTTAGTTTAAGATCATGGATGTTCCTTAATTTCCAGTACTATTTGTCCTTACTGTGGAAGCATCGTTGGCCCACCTAATATGGTGCTCCTGAAAGTGTGACCAACAAATCTGCCCTCCTGATACCTGAATGATGAGTGTCAATCGCTAGAGCTTTGGAAAAAAAATCTTAGTTCAAGAATTAAGTTTTGAAATTATCCATACCTTTATAAATTTAATCAATATATTTTCGTCCAGTTCATAGTAATATCACTTTCCATTAACCTCCCACTTCTTATTAATTTACTCTGCTAGAAAAGAAAATGTTTTAAGCTATTCCTTAAATTTGCATCACCAAACTTTTATCACTCAAACCAAGACCGCATTTATTGACTTAAAACTCATTTAACAAAAGGATAATAAAACAGTTTTGGAATATATCATAGGTTGGTTGGTTGGTTGGTTGGTTGGTTGGTAGGGGATCTCTGCTTCACGCTTTTATCCCCTCTGCTGTAGAATGGAGTTTTAGATGAGTTGTATTGTTGCTGGTGATGATGATGACGATGAGAAGTGAGAGTGAACGCTGTTCATGAGGAAGCCAAACAAGTTCATGGTGAACTTAGTATTATTCCTGGAGATCGAAATTATAAAAAAAAAATTTCCAAAACACTTTTGGAGAGGTTGGATTTATAAATCCAACATTTGGTGAATCCAACACTTTTGGAGAGACACGTTCATCAAACGAAAATTCTTTAAAAAAATGTAATTGGAACTCTTTTTCCCAGGCGATCAGGGAGGCTTTAAAAAACATTTAATAATTTGTAACAGTATTTAATTATGGGTTTGAAAACTGGAAACTAGAAACGTTTAGTAGAAATTAAGAAAGCCACTAAGTTTTTTAGAAGATTATCATGAGGGTCATAGCTAAGAAGACGATGTAGGGAAAGTGGGAAAACTCCTATTGAGGCTCGCAGAGCCTGTCTCTGATGTTCAAACTTTTTGCATTCAAAGAGAAAATGGATAGCAGATTCTGGATATTGACAGTGATCGCACAAAGGGGAGTCAACAAGTCCTATTTTTGCATATATTTCGTTAAGTTGGATTGTGTTGCTTCGTATATGCTGATATCATATTTCCGGTTTGGGAGTTGATTAAGGGAAGTTTTATTAACAGGGTGATCAAAAGGGAAACGCTTGTGGTATTTTGAGTTAGTCTGGAGGTTATTGAGTTCGTGGTTTGAGTCTAGTGCTGCTGAATATGACAAGTCCTCATGTGAGATGAGAGGGATGGCTCGAGGAGCATTGGTGGCATGTTTGGCCAGTTTATCCGCGGTTTCATTGGGTGGGATGCCAACGTGTGCTGGTGTCCAGGCTATCGTAATTGATTTAACTTTTGCAGTTGCTGAAACGATCTTATTTTGTAGGAGGAGGATGCTGTGGGGGCCGAGGAAAGAAATGTTTGCGGAGTAATAGATGCCGAGAATTTTGATGGAGTTGACTTGGGGAATTCGTTCGTTAAAGATTGTTAACTGAATTGTGGGTGAGAGACGTTTGTTAGAGAAGTTAATAGTTGCACTTTTTGAAGGTGAAATAGCCATTCTCCAATCCGTACACCAAGTTTGAATGGCAATGAGGGCATCTTGGAGTTTAGCAATAACCCTGTCAAAAGATTTTGCAGCGTAATAAATGCAGATGTCATCAGCGAACACAAGAATTTGTACTCCAGTGGGAAGGTATTTGTGAATGTCTTTAAGGTAAAACATAAAAAGAAGAGGGGAGAGGACACTGCCCTGTGGGAGGCCCTGGGGTTGCTGGAAATCTTTATACCGGGTGTTGCGCCAAGAGATGTAGAAGGTTCTATTGGAAAGAAAATTTTGTAAGAAGAGCACTGTTTTTCCAGAAATGCCGGCCGATAGGAGTTTGGTAAGGAGACCATCAATCCATACGTTGTCGTATGCAGAAACTAGATCGAGTGCGACACAAACAATAAATTTTCTCCTTTCACGTGCGTCTCGTATGTCATGGTAGAGTATTGAGTGAGTAGTGTTACAATCTCGAAAGGGGAGGAAGCCAGTGTGGGAGGGAGGGAAGATATTTTGTTTAAGGCTAAAATTAAGGAGCCTTTGAAGCAGCATCCGTTCGTATACTTTAGCGAAAGTAGAGGTGAGGGCGATCGGTCTATAGCTTCTAATTTCTGATGGGTTTTTTCCTGGTTTTAAGATCGGGACGATTTTTGCTAGGGTCCATGAAATTGGGGGTTGGGCTGTATCTTGAATGACATTAAAGTAGTTAAGGAGCTTAGTTGGATAACAGGAGTGGATAAATTTAATGAGAATAGCCGGAATGCGGTCTGGCCCAGGTGCCGTATTTTTTGTTCTATGTATAGCAGCATCCAGTTCGGTACGCGTGAAGGGGGCATCCAAGTGATTGTGGCCTGTGCCCCAAAATGAAAAAGGGATTGGACAGGGGCTTTGAGCTTTAAAAAGGTGCTCCCCCAAACGGTTCGCTTGGTCGAGTGGGCAAGTGATATCTGTCGCTTGGTGGGTTAAAATCAAATTTCCGGCGGGAGCAGAGGAATTTCGCGTTGAGATACTTTTTAAGATTTTAAAATTGTTTTTTGAAGACCCTAAGTTGGAACAAATTTTGTCCCAATAAGTTCTTTTTCTGCTTTTAATGTATTGGCGGAGTTGGGCGGAGTAGTGTTTGTATTTCAGCCAATATGTGGATGAGACTTGTTTTTTGCCTTACGCAAAAATTTCCGCTTTTGACCAAAGAGAAAAACGCATTTTTGATCCCAACACGGAGTCGTGGGATGGGGAGAAAATTTTGTAAATAGGGTGTTGTCTTTGACAACGGAATTGCAAGCATTTTCTATGTTCCTTGCATTGAAATTATTGTTTGAAAGAACTTCAGCGATTTCATTCTGTGCATTTTGCAAAAGTAGGTACGGGCGTGGTGGGCAAGGGTTATTTAAGGAAAATTTAACTTTGGTCAAAATTGGAAAATGGTCACTATCAAATGGGTTTGGAAAGACAGAGAAAGAAGATTTCTGGAAAAGTTCAGGGGATACTAGGGTAAGGTCTAATAATGTCTGTTGATGATGTGGGCCGCTAAAATGGGTGGGAGTATTTGTATTCAAGATAGTGATATTATTTGATAGGATCCAGTCTAGGAAGATATCCGCAGTTTGGGAGGACGAGGCAGAGCCGAGGGCTCGGTGTCTTACGTTAAAATCTCCGACAATGATGAAGGGTTTCTCAATATTGGAAAAGAACTTTTTCAACCATTGTGAGGAATAATTTCCGTCTGGGGAATAAATATTTACTACCGTGATTTGTCTATTATTAACTTGGATTTTGGCGCCGAGTATCTCAATTCGGGAAGGAGGGAGATTTTGAAGAAAAAAAATTTTGAAAAGGAATATGTTTTGAGATAGCTAAGAGGGTGCCACCACATCTATGGTTAGGGTGGTCACGATCCTGTCGGAGAGTTATTTTGTTTTTAATGTTGATTTGGTCATTTGCTTGAAAAAAGGTTTCTTGGATTGCAATTATATCGGCTTCTGAAAAGACATTTTGACTCAGCCAGTGACGTTTATTTCTAAGGCTGCGCGCGTTCCATTGAATTATATTAAAGATCGGAATTGACATAGTTAATAAGAAATAAATAAAAGTTTTTTTTTTTATCAGTTTTCCTAAACGCCTGGGAAAGAGTATGCAATAAGAGTCTTTTTTTTTTGTTTTTTTTTTTTTGAATAAACATTTTCTTAGGGTTCAAGAGACAATTCATCCTCATCGTTATTCAAAGGTATAAGAGGCATTGATAAGGAGTTGTCCATAGGCATATGAAGTTCTTGGACTACTGATTGACCAGCTATTAGGAGAGGTTTTGTAGTGAATTGCACACAAGTTGGGGGTGTATTTGATTTCTTCTTTTTTTTAGCCCGCTCTGGAGAGAAGTCGGACGGGTGGGTTGCGATTTTCGTATCTGTCAGTGTACTCTGGACAGTCGTGCTTCGTTGAATGTTTGTTATCGCTGGGATAAGAATATTATTTATGGAGGCCGTCAAATTCTCGATTTGGGCCGCCAGTATAGAAACTTGCTTTGCGCAGGTATTCTCGATTAGTTGTTGCATGGATCCCGCGAACTTGTTAAGTTCCGATTTTAACTCTGCGCGGGTAATGAATTCTCCTGGTACTGACTGGGTTATTTCTGCGTATGAGGGCTTTTTTAAATAAGCTATTCGTCTAGCTTCACTCATCGGAACGTGATGAGTAGACTTAATTTAGAGTAGTTTCTCAAAATTTAAAAATGCTGGGCAATCACGCTGGATTGGATTATGGTTTTCGTTACAATTCCTGCAACACTGGTCCCTAGTACACGGGCTCTGATGTTCAGAGGATAGGCCTCCACAGTTGTGGCATCTGGTTGGGGATTTACAGTATTTCTCGGAATGGCCAAAACCCCAACAGTTTTTGCATAAGGTTACGCTATCTTGGAATGGTTTAGTTTCATAGTATTGATACCAAAGACGGATTTTCTCTGGGACATCTGTGCCAAGGATGTTGAAAAGAATTGTGGTTGTCGGTTTCCCTTTTTTTAAAAACCAACGAATTTCTAGAGCCTGTGTCTTGTTTTCTGAGTTGAACTCCCGACTTATGTCTGAAACGGAGGTTTCAATAGGAAAGTTCCGGAGGATAAATTTGGTGGAAATACATTCAAGAAGGCATTTAGCTGCTACAGGAATCTCTAGGATTGTGTTTATCTTTAAGATGTGTTTTGCGGTCTCATCACATTGAATAAGGAGCGACCCGCTTTTTTGGAATCTTATGCTTTTGATTCTTTTGGTCGGTACAGAAGCATTTAAGTCTGCTTTAAGGCGCACCGGTGAGGTTTGTGGTATAGCACAAGATTTTTCTTTAGCTTCAATGCTGAACCATATATCTGTTGTGCCGTTGTTTTTGGCTTGAGCCAGTATATCTTCTATGGGTACCTTGGAGCACCACTGGTAATCTACGAGATTAGTCATTTTGATCGAATGGCCCCCAAAAGGAAAAAAGTCAAAGTGGCTTACCTGTGTTTTGGTAATCCTGAAATAAGGCGGGTATTTTTAACATATTACTATAAATTCATAGATGCTCACTTTTCATCCAACATAAAATTATTGATACTCTGGGGGATTATAGTAATTCGAATTACAATTTAAACGTGGCTTCTCTTCAGTCACGTCAGCGACCCCAAAAAAAAAACTTTCAAACTTTCAAACCACCACCTTCGCTCCAGTAAAATTCTTAAACTCGGAGTTAAAGTCGTACTACTGAAAGCGCCACAGCTACACGCAACAAAGTTCGAATCGGTAGTTGCTGATTAGAATCCAGTCGAGTGAGTCGAATATATCATAGTGCAATTCAATTTAAGTATATGATAATGTATATTATTACCTTTTATGAGCTAAGATTCCAATCAATATTCTTTGTTGCAGCCCTAGACTAATTTCTCAGTTAACCGCAATCTCTTTGTATAGGATTCGTAACATTATTTTTCATATCACCTATGTCTTTTCTATTGTTCTTTTTAATATTCCATTTATCAAACTTCAGTTGATTATATAAGTTTTATTTTATTTTATAACCGTCGTTGAACAGCCGACCCAACTTAATGGGTTTACGGCTACTAATGTTCAACTCCGTAGCCTTGTAATTTTGAACCCAATCCAGAAGACAAGGGAACTCCTGGATCGAGTATTGGGAGAAATTTGCCTTCGTGGAGGACTTTTTGATGAAGCTAACCCGCATTTGCGTTACATGGAGAGGAAGACCACGAGAACCTCCCACGGTTAGCCTGACGGCAAGGGGACTCTAACCCATGATCCGTCTACCACTGAGGATATTTCACGTCAGCACTGTGGTCAGTGCAAGCCGGATGCGGAATTCGTATCGACTGGGATTCGAACCCGGTTCGCCTCATTGGAAGGCGAACGCTCTATCCCCTGAGCCATCGCGACTCGATTATATAAGTTTATTTAAAACGAAGAACGGTTATTTACTTATTTATCAGTACAACATACAATGGTAGGCTTGTATGCTCAATTAAGACTTAAAAACCGCCAAGTAGAAGGACTGATAACAAAATATAAAGAAAGACATCACTAAGAATTCATCCTCGGTTACGATGGGATTCAAACCCGCCACCTCCAAGCTTAACAGAGCGTTTGGAGGCTGATACCGTTCGGTCAGAGAGGCCCCCAAAGAATGGTTCAAAAAAAATTTATGTGAAAGGTGTTGGAAAGGATAGAACGTTCGCGTTTCAATGGGGTAAACCGGGTTCGAATCCCTACGATGTCTGTCAGATACGAATTCCGCACCCGGCTATCACTGACTACGGTGCTGACGTAAAATATCCTCAGTGGTAGACGAATCATAGCTTAGAGCCTCTTTTTCGTCAGGCTAACCATGGGAGGTTTTCTTGGTTTTTCTATCCATGAAATGCAAATACGGGTTAGTTCCATCAAAAAGCCCTCCACGAAGGCAAATTTCTCAAACTACTTGATCCAGAAGTTCCCTTGTCTCCTATATTGGTTTCAAAATTACAAGGCCACAAGCTTGAACATTAGTTGTCGTAAATTTAAAATTGGATCGGCTGTTCAACAACGGTTATATAATCATTTTAAGACAAATAATGCAAATTGCCTGAAAGACACCAGAGAACATATCAATGAGAAATATATCAGAATTAGTCCCGGATCGTAAAGACACGGTTTCCAGTAGAACACCGAAGTCAAGTATCACTCTCTATGGTCAGTAAGCTGGTGTGTAACCACTTTGATCGGCTAGCGTGCGGTATCGATTTTCGTTGAACTGTACTACCATAAAGTGCTCGACTTCAAGCATAGGTCTTCAGGTTACCAAAGAGGAGGTTTTTGTTGTTGTAGTTCATTTGCGTCGCATTAGCGACGCAAATGAACTACTGGTGACGGTCTGGGAAACATCTCTGAGGATGATACGAAGACATGCCATCACAATTTTGATCCTCTGCAGAGGGGATGGCACCTCCGCTTCGATAGCCCAATGACCTGCACGCGAAGTCGAGCACTTTACGGTAGAACAGTTTAACGAAGACCAATACCGCACACCCTCGGTCCCTACGCAGACTGATCCAAGTGGTCACCCACCCGCACACTGCTGTGAAGTCAAGCACCAGTGATGCTTGACTTCGGCGATCTGCTGGGAGCCGTGTCTTAACGATAAGTCCACTGCGTAACACAAAAGAGGAGGCGCCATTTCCTTTGCAGAGGATCAAAATTGTGATGACATATCTTCGGATCATCCTCTGGAATGTTTCCCAGATTGTTGCATTGCGCATCTTAAATGCGACGAAGTACTTACCTACCTACCTGCATTAGAATAACAGTGGGAATCGAATCCACTACCTTGATGCTTCAGACTAACTTTTAGCTGATAACGTTCCTACCTAATGTTGATTAGGAGAAATAGAAGAATATATTAATTTATTGCTACTCATACATATGCCAGCTCTTTACAAAGATGGTTATAAGCCCTTGAGGAGTTGAAGAAGAGATAGCACAACTTAGAAAGGGACATCAAAAGATTTAACCAGGGTTACGGTGAGATTCGAACTCCCTATCTCCACGCTACAAGGCGTATGGTGGATGAACGAGATTACTCTGTCAAAGAGGCACAATGGGTTGATAAAAGCAAGTAGCATTCATTTCTTTACTACTGCTATTGAAACTGAAGTGAAAAGAGGAATTTGCATTCAATAGATATAAAATGCCATGTTTTGGTGTTTTGCTACACAGTAATCAAATATTTCCAGTAATATTCTCGTGATTTTTCTTTCCGATGATGTGCAGTATTACAATGCTTGCAATTGCATTCACTTTGTTAATTAGCTACTCTCTTGCTGAGCAAGTACCTTTCCAGGAATGTAAAAGTGAGTTTTTGTTATTTTCTTTATGTTTCGATGTTGATAATTTACAGTTTTTTAAACACAATTTGTTTTCTTTTACGCATGCAGGTGGAAATAATGTTCTTGGAGTAATAATTCATCCTTGTCATGCTGTTGAACACGAAGGATGGACAACCTGCGTTTTTGAACATGGGACTAGCGTGAAAGTTGAAGCTGCCATTCTTGCACGTATGTATTTTTTTCTTTTTTATGCAAATCTTTTTATCTGTTCACTTCAAGTCATTGCTACATTTATTTAATTTTAAATGAATACTTTATTCTATTCGAGCAATATATTTGATAATTATGAAGTGTTTAAATTTTAAAAATTCTTAATACCGATTTGTTCTATCCTATGATGAAACAAAACTTATCGTAAAAAGATGTCTATGTTGTGGGATAACAGTAGTTCTATTCAATTTTTTTCATTGTTGTCGGCTTTGAAATTTACCTAGCCAGTAGCTTTCGAAGTTTTTAATTTTCCCTATTAAGTTAATTTCAAATCTAACTAGCATACTATATAACCATGTTAGAGACTAGATATACCATGCTTTCATAGGTATATTAAATTACTCTCAAACATTAGAGCTTGAAATTTGATACACTTGCTTCCAACTTAAAGAATAGATCCAAAATTCAGAATTTAAAATGTGCAAATTAGCGTAACAATGTTTATTTGCTATTTTATAAGTTTAAATGAGTAGTGTTTAAAACGAATTACTGTTTCATGTGTTTTTAAATTTAACGGTTTTAAATCTCTGGCACATATAACTGAAAATTTTATCTACAAATCCAAATTTTTGTGAAATTTACTTATTAACTGCATTTAAAATGCAAACATACTTTTGCCATTTTAAATTCTAAATATGCGTTAATGCATGTTACCCGAAATATGCTACGTAGAGTAATTTCTGAGAAAGATTTAAAAATTGACTGCATGCTAATCTGTTTCTAGAATTTCAAAACTTGAGTTTTGACAGTTAAAATTTATTCGTGTTTTGTAAATGTAAATTGTGATTATTCTAATGTAGTCAAGCTGGTTCTTCAATTTAAATTTAATCCTTTCTCTGCAACTGTTCTAATTTTTTTTCATTAATTAACTCTTTGCTGCCCCATTAAGCAGAAAAGTAATCTGTAATACTTTGTTTTGCATCTTAAATACATACTAGGGTTAAAGACTATCATTGTTCTCGTTAAAAATAAAGTATCCTGTATTTTAAGTATAGCTTAATATCCTGTATTTATAGAATTTCCGCTACATTTCCTCTCGTGTCTACAATGTTAGTAATAAATAGTTCATAAAGTTATGTAATTTAAAATAACCACAAATTTTCTGTGATAGAATTTTTAGTCTTGAAGTGAATATTTCTGTGAGGTACATATTTTTGAAATCTGTATTGCTGAGGAGTTTAATACGTTATATTAATTAAACCCGAATTTAGTTAGCAAATTTTGAAAAAATTTGCACAATGCTTAACACTAAAAATGTCGTAACTCTAATGTTAACTATATTTAAAATTTAATAAACGATAGTAAAGATTTATGAACATTTTAAAAGTTCATGTAATGTAAGAGTTTAACCTTTCCATTCATTTGTTTACTTTTGATAGTTTCAAAAAATTTTAACTTAAGATATTTGGTTCTTGTTCTTTTAAAGCTGCACAAAGTTAGTTTCAAGAATTTACTCTTTCCTTAAATTTCTAATATTTTCAACTTAAAGGCTTTGTCTTGTCTTCGATGGGTAAATTTTGCAAATATATAAAATTAGCAACTTTTCTTGCATTTTGATAAGTTTCACGTGTTAATTTCTAAAATTTAATCTTTGTGAGCACTAAATGAAAAGTAAAATTCTTTTCAGCTTTCGATGCATCTCAACTGGAGACTGTTGCAAGCGCTACAATTAATGATCATATGGTACCATTTATGAATTCTGGAAATAATGCCTGCATTGAAAATGTTGTACCATCCTGTCCAATTCATGAAGGACACTTCTACATCTTCAACTTTAGATTCGAAGTTATGAAATACTACCCAACTGTGAGTCCAAAGTTTCTTCCATAATTTTACTTGTTTAACTTTTATTACTTTTTATTTCAGTTGGAAAAAACTAAGTACGGAGCTAAATCTATCTTAATGTGATTTTTATTTATTGAACGTTTAATTTCTAATGAGTTTATTTAGTCTTACAGCACTAAGCTTTTAAAAATAGCAACTACTCTACTAAAAGCTATGAAAGTTACTTTTCATGATTTAACTTTGTTACGAAGCTTTTTACTAAAGCTTTATTTTTCGTCTTGTTTTAGCATGATTCAGTTTAGACTACATAATACTTTGCAGTCGTAAGCTTAGTCATAGTTGTCCTAATTTAAATTTTTAAATAAATCAATATGAAAGATAATCTGGCTCTTCAAGTAAAATGCTATATTTCTTAAAACAGTTGGGAAAATAATTTTATCTTCAGATCCTCTGAACTTAAATCATACCTGACATTTTTTTACGCATGTGGCGTAAAATTTTCCTTTCTATATTTAAAGTGTTAGAAAGTGTACTTTATAAATGCAAGGAATATATATATAATCTTTTTGACCACTATTTCTAAAAAATTTTAAGAGTATATATTAATATGTAATACTATCATGGTAGTCCCCATTAGCTTTTTAAAATACAGCCTATGTTTCTGCCTAAAAATTGTAACTTTTAACTACCACTGGGGAAAATCTTTCGAAAGGATTAAAAGTTGGCAGGTATGCTTAAATGAAAAACCTTGTTTAAAGCAAAGGTGAAAGCATGGGTAATAAAAGCAAATTAATATTTAACTTTACATGTAATTAAGTTTAAAAGTTCGTTCGGAGAGTGTATAATTTGAGAAGTGTTCATTACACTTAGTTATTATCGGGGATGGCTTCAGATTTAATAGACTATTGCAATCTTTATTTTATTGTGGAAATTTATCAGACTGGCTCTTATTTAAATCATTTCCAAAGATTGCGAAATACTTTTTCGTTGAAATAGGTATTGAAAGTGTGTACCAAAATCAGACTTTTATAAAACAGCGTCGAATTTACTTCTATTCCGTTGACAAGAAAATAAAATTTGGGCGAATTCCTTATTGAACGCTTTAGTCACATGCCAACCGAGTAAGTCTTCCATGGCCTGCAAGAATAAAGTATTCTCAAATTAATCTGACAATGGATGTGATTGGCTAGTTCCTCTGAACAGTATATTTTGAGTTCCAAATAAACTGCGATTTTTCCTGTTTCTGGCAATTCTGAGATCATGCCTTATAGGTGACATTAGTTTTTAAACTTAATGTTCTTGTAGCACTTTTTAAGTATCCCTATAACTTGAGCATTAGCTTTAAGGCAACTCACTCTAAACATTTCTAAATACTTAATCTTTACGTTTGAAGCAGCATAAGATTTTGGTTCTTATTTCATTGAATGCCACATTCTAAACCAGAAACTTCTATTTCCATAGTATATCGCATTCTGCATAAAATTAGTTATGCACACACAAATAAGAGTGGATTGTAAAACTTTCGAAAACTGAGTTTTTAGAAACCCGACAAAATGTGGGTAAACGTTTCAAGGCATTACGCTATTAAACTGAATGTTTGCTTACATGCGTAAAATTTTTACAAAGGATGCGCTGTAAGCAAGATGCTAAGTCTCCTGCATAATCTACAGAGGGTTAAATAAAGATCAAACATTCAACGAGGCCTTGGTTTCCACATTTTACTCATTAAGATTTATTTAGTAGTTTTAACTTATAGCCAAAATTCTCTTAGGAAATATAAAATATTGGACTATAATATTGGTTCTTTGAACCATGATACATTAAACTTGCAACCTTATTAGTTAAACCAGACTATGCAGATATAAAATTTAAGAATGTTATTAAGCTCTTGCGACATCCTTAATCGTGTTAAATTTAAGCTAAATTACGCAGAGAATACCTTTAATCTAATAGTTTAGATCTCATAATTTCCTTTCAAATTGAAAGCTTACTTTATTTTTTAGTATTCATTGAATTTGAAGAATATTTCTTTTTCAGGGTTACATGGAAATTGGATTTGCTGTGAAAGACCCAAAGTCTAAAGAGAATGTAGCATGCGTGAAGCTCCCGGTAATTGTACAAAAGAATCCAAAATTGTCCTATAACAACTAAAATGTAGTAATATTACCTTTTCAATAAACTGTTTGTTTTAAAAGTGTTTTAGTTTATTATACGTAATGAATTTCAAGAACCTTTTGAGCTCTAATAGCTTTTGTATTCTAATCTATCATTCTACGTGAATTATAAACTGGTTCACAGAACACAAACCTGTTGCTTACATAGAACACATTCTAGAAGGCTTTCGTACGGGTTGCCATTAGCAAGAAATATGATTCTGTAGTAATCTGAACATTTATCTTATTTTCCCCAGACTGCTCAAGTTAGTAGTTCAGATGGTATGGCATCTTTCTAGACTACCGCAGTTCATGTTCGTTACGCCGGATTACTAAATTGAGCCTCGTGCAGAGGCCTAGTTTCTAGGTGTTCTATAGATACTGCAAAGCATTAATCCTAGAAACTAAACATTCGTCCTATAGCGAAGACTATTGGCAGATTTGCAGTGTCTGGATGTTACCGTAACTCCTTACAATCTTCAGTTTATAAAGTGTTACGAATCTAAACCATGTGTTTAGTTTATAAACTGCATATTTCCCTCTTAGCCGTTTTAACTATTTACTCGTAGTGTCACAAACAAATTAGCTACCACTTTTAAATCTTTATAGGGGTCTCCAGGCATATAATAAATGTTTAAACACTGAGTTTAGTCTTTCACTTTTAGCGGTTGCGTCTTTTTAAAAACTCCAGCGTCAGAATCCTTTGCGAGAAGGGTTGGTAGTTTTTCCTTAGTCTTGGTAGGCATAAACAAAAAAGTAAATGATTATTCAATCGAGTGGTAAGTTACACTGTGTTAAGTTTTGTTTAGGGTAATCTGCAGAAAGAATCTCTATCTAAAATGACTAGCGGGTCCAGCGTGCATATTTCCCTATCTCCCAGCACTAATTTAAAATTTTGAGAGTATAATACGAGTAAGATTTGCAAATTGTTCTAGAAAGAATTTTTGACAAATTGTGGGCTTAAGGCAGACAATAAGTTGTTTCTTCTAGGGAAAATCTGAAAAATTTTAAGTACTCTTATGGTAAAAAACAGTTTAAGGTTGAAGAAAAAATTTTGCTTCCTAAATTTGGCTGCCTGTCACTCTTGGAAATGCATTCTGTTGGTCTAATTACAGGTAAATCTTTTAAGACTTAGAATACCTCTCTTAAAATTTTTATATTCGAAACTTTAACTCATACATGCACAACCAACTTTTAAAAAAAGTAAGGTATTTAATGTAAATTTTCAAGAGAATATTATAGAATCTAGATAATATATATTGAATATAAAATTCTTAATTGCACATGGGCAATAAAAGTTTTCTATTAATATTTTATGAGAACTTGATCGTATGAAGTTTAAAACAAATGTGTCTTAAAATATTGTCAAATTTTCGCATGGGTACAAAGACTTACATTTTCATAATTTCTGTAAATTTTCTTATTTTAAGATTTCAAAAAAAAAAAATATTTTTCTGAACGATTGCGGAAGAATTAGTTGCGTTCACTTAGTATTTGTAAGTTTTCAATATTTTTGAAACTGAGTATAATGTAATTTGTATCTATATAATATCCAAAATAAAGGCCAGTTTCAGATCAATGGGTACCAGTTTATCTGAAGTAAAAACTGTATAAACTATAATTCCCATAAATTCTAGCATCAATACATGTAATGAAATATGTGTAATATATAGTTTAAGGTCTTCTGTACCCTTTAAACTTTCTGCAATTTTTAGTAAAAATATTCTAAAGCCAATTTTTAAAAATTAAACCAAATTTTAAATATTTCATTCTGAATAAAAATGTTATTTTTAAATATTGACATATGTCAAAAAAAAAAGTTTTGATGAATATTGAATAAAATTTATTTTTAAACTTACGTTTTTTAGTTATTTTATGACAAATTTTTTCAACGATCGTCTCATTAAAAAGATGCCCAACTCTCAAGAGTTGGGCATCTTTTTAATGAGACGATCGTTGAAAAAATTTGTCATAAAATAAAATTAAGAAAAAATTAGTCATTAGTTTCGTATTGCAAATTTCTAAAATTTTATTAAACTCTCTATTTTAAAATTTTCACTATTTTTCTGAAAAACTAGCTCTGATGAACGTCGAAAATAGTGAACTTTAATTTATAATGCAAATTACTTTTAGAAAAGCAAACTACTGAAAATATCAAAAATAATGCAGTGCAGGACAAGTAAATTAATATTATAAAATGCGTTCTAAACTGGATTTTCCTAATTGTGAAGTCTTCACTTACAGGCAAATAATCACGTTTCAACATTATTACGAAGTAAATAACACGATATATTTTGAACAGTCTACCATTAAATTGTGGCATTGGCTTTTTCTTGTGTTTCTGCCCTGATGGCTCATAGTAACGAAACAGCTGTATAATTCGGGAGTTCGGTGCAAGGACAAGCCAAATCTGGATTCAAAAATAGTTTATGAAAACCAAATAAAATTATAAAGACAATAGGTTCATGTATTTTTTTCCCAAACTATTTACCACGCAAGAGAGGGTTAACACTGCAAGTGTGCCCTGATCTGGCTATAATCGGAACTACGTTATCAAAGTCCAAATTGCTTTAAAATAGAAAAAATAACGTCAGGAGAACTTCTGCAGACACTCGACACGCATGTAAACAGTAATTATGATGATAAATCACTTCGAATGGATGTATGAAAATAACTATTTTTACTTTTGTAAGGTAGTAAGAGTCGTGTCATTTCTTCACCATCAGAAATAATTTTACACTTGTTTCCATGGAAGCAGACACATTCTCAAACTTATAGTCGAGAGGATTTCTTTTGAAAGGTGGACAGTACACTGCTCTTGCAACAAGCTGGGGTCTTTGTAGACAAAACTAGGTTTCAATTGGTATTGTGTAGCTTCGATTTACAGGACCAGCACCAAGATTTGATTCGCAATCATAGAGATCATTTTAATTAAATATATATATATATATATATATATATATATATATATATATATATATATATATATATTTATTTATTTATTTATTAATTACACAGACACAATCTGCAGGTTTCTAATTAATCATCACTAAAACATTTATTTTCTTATTGAATATTCGCATTATAAATTAAGCAATTAAGACAACATTGACAGACTTGTAAATTTTTTATTAAAATATTGACAAATATTTGTTAAAATATTATTTCATAAGCAAAAAATATTTTTTTTCCAATGACATCATAAACGTTAACATTGTTTAAAGTTATATGAAGAGATAGAATGATTAATCCATTATTTTAGGCTAACGTTTACATTTTCCTTACGGCTAAACTAATCTAAGAGTGCTACAACAATTATTAAACTAATTATAAATAAGCTAAGTGTGAAAAAAGCAATAATTCTGGTTCTATCCGATAATAAAACTCCTGTATTAGCATAGGTAATTACTTGAGCTTCATACCACAAATTAATTCCAAAAGAGTGTTTATAACTCTCAATTGCAGTTTCCATTGCCGCTTTACTGGCGTTGTAAGAGAGAAACTCACTAGAAGAAAGAGGATTTTCTGAGTTCTGTCCTATAAGATTAAAAACCAGCAATATGTTAGATTTTTTTTTTTATTTGTAAAGATAAAGTTTTCAAATATTTTAAGAACTGATAATTTAATATAAAATATTTTTATAGTATTGTTTTAAAAAATATTTTTTAACTAGTCATTCATTTTCTCAGTAAGTCTTTTACTTTCTAAAACCATTTGTTTTTCTAAGACTTTGCACCTAGCTTACTTACGTTATTTTCTAGGTTCTTACAGTAATATTAGTCTTGATATCTTATTATGTTTTTTTTTTTTTTTTTTTTTTTTTTTTTTGTTAAAAATTCGGAGGCATTAAATTGAAAGGATCCCGCACAAATCTTAAAGAAAAAAATTCTTGATCAAATCGGCTATAAATTTAATATGTTACAATTCAAAACATTCTGAGAAAAAGTTCTCATCGACACAACGTCCAAAAATGTACAGTTTCCAAGATACGAAGCTTCAAACATATGAGATATAGGCAACGGTCACTGAAGTGAAAGGTCCTAATCCAATGCTTGCGCGCAGCATTGGCAAAGGTGAAGGCAAAGAAATAATGCTAGCTATTCATTTAGCCTAAGCTCATCTACCCATTTAGCCTGACATCCTACAAGTTTTTTCATTACATAATCTTACTTCCAATGCTTTCATGTACAAATTCCAATACGATAACCTCTACATGGTGCACATGGGTAAATTCTAATTTCGTAACGGTATTAGAGCATTACTATTTATGTTTGAGTCTCCATTCCTCGGAAACAACCGATTTTTTTGATTTTGTATCAATGAGAATGTTTAATCAGAATGTTTTGAACCTAAACATATTATATTTTCCACCAATTTGACAGAGAATTAATTTAGACTAGTGGGCTGCGCCCCCGGCTCGCTAACGCTCGCCAACCCCCGAAAATTGCTACGCAATCTTATATGGTTTGCTTCGCAAACCAAGCTCGCTTTGCTCGCTAATCAAATCTCAAAATATTGTGGATGCGACAATAAAGAAAGATCAACCTTGCCTTTCTGACAGCAAATACCATATTCATTGCTACTTCCTGTGTTCTCTAACATAAAATGCTTAGTATGACAAAAGTTACAAATAAAAGTCATAGATCCAATAGTAAAGGGGTCACAATCGTCATGAACAGTCAATGCAGATTTGTAAAAATCTCGAATTTGTAGAGGTGGCGATTCCCTTCGGCGAGAAATGCTTTCCCGTTTAGAATTCCGCCATTCATTTCTCTGACGTCTGCCAGAGATATTTCGACGCCTGATAGCAGGCATTTTATTTAGGCAGCAGGCACTAAATAAATAAAAATAGAACTAAATAACTAAGATATAGTTTTAAATCTCAAATCAAAATAATTGTTTGTAGAAATTTTGTTTTGGTTTGAATATTCGCACGTTTGTTTTGGTTTGAATATTCGCACGATGCCATTGCCATTCTATTGTAACGAAACAAAAAATTTATCATGAAACTAAAAATTTATCAAAGGAACTAAAGATATTGAATTCTTTTTTTAAGAAATTCAGTTCCGTTTTTTTTTATCCACTCTTATTTTTGTTTATCAATCTATTAATTCAGAAATGCTTTAAATCAAACGATGCTTACGGAAACAATGCTTATGCGAACCACCCGAAAAATGATTTGCTGAATTCTCATTGGTTGAAACTAAATTATTAATTTTATTAATTAATTAAAGGAAATTTTCATAATTTAAGACCTTATTGCACATCTACATAACAAAACCTTTAAAACGACACCTTATTTGTTGAATTCTGTTGCGTAGTTTGGGAGTTTTTAGCGAGACAAAATATTGCTAGCCTATTAATATATAGATTCTGCGGGGTCCTTTGTAATTTGAGGCCATTTAGCTTTTTTGTTAAGTGTCGTTTTTAGCCGGCATCCACGCAACAACATGTGTGTACGAACGCTGTATTTAAACAGCGTCAGTGTAATGCCATTTGATAAGCAAATCAATCTTCTCCCCCGAACTGCTGCTGATCAATTTTCTATGAACTTAAATTGGATTAATACCACGAAAAGGGTATTTTTGCGAGAATCTAAGTAGGAATGCAAAATTGTAATGTGGGTTTGTGAGCCAACCACTGTTTTAAAGTTTATCGTGCTGAATAAAATTACTAAGATTATATTTTGAATTATCCTAAATAGATTTTTAATTATAATCCTCGCACTATCTCTAAATATATAGTTACCTAGCACTTAAATACGAACACATTCAATGTGCACACTTCTCGGCATGGAGCGGCGTTTAGGGGTGTCTCTTCAGCGACGCGGACTGCTGAACAAATAGATTAAATGACAAGTTATTTGCTCTCAGAAACATTTCATGCTGCAGATTCAGAGAGACATGAGATGGGACAGAGATGTCATGAAACTTTAGTGGCTTCTACAAAGCTGTAATTAGGAATTCACTTTTAAATTGAATGGCCAGTTCTCAGAGAACTAACTTACCTTCCATTTTCATATTCACAGGACAGAGCAACAAGCATAATATGATAATCACCCATTTAGCTTCAATATATGACATCTTTAATGTAAAAAACTCAAGTAATCTAAAAATATAAATTAAATTCCAATTATTATAAGACAACCTTAATTTTTGTACTGAATGTTCATAAGATTTTTATATGAAACATATAGTTTTAAAAGTTAGTAAGGAATTAATTTAATTAAGAAAGCCAAAATTGTCTTTCATGCCGCGAGAACTCTAATTTTGCTCTTTTTTAGGGGGGAAAGATTATTTATTTATTTTAGAAATTAAATAGGAATCATAGGAGAGACCTTGAAAGCTTCTAAATATAATTACATTCAACTTGAACTTTACTTTTAAACATCGCGTTTAAAGGGGATTACATTAGGGGATTTTATTAGTGGGATTACTTTTCAAATGTGAGTTTCATATGATCCGCAGTCTCATGTCAAAATATTTTTTTTCTTTCTACTGCAGGCAATGAACTTTCGTTCTTCACCTCAGAAGATGCATTTAACGTTACCTAGTAGGCACCTGTGAACCCACGCCACACTGCCACAGATACCCGTTTATACCAAAGAGAAACATCCGTGCCCTGAGCGGGATTCGAACCCAAAACCGTTGACTTCACAGTCAGGTACGCTGACCGCATGACATGCGGAAATATTTGATATTCGAATCAAATTTCAAAATTTAACTCAGATAACAATATATTGTATAGGAGTTCAACAAAGATTTAACTACCATTTCAAATATAACTTCCTATAATTTTTAGAATAGATCTTAAATAATATAACATTTTTATTCTAATGTCAAATGTATTGACATGACTTCTCACCGTGGCACTGAGAAATTTTTCAAAACATTTAAATATGAGTCTATTTTTATTATAAAATAAAAATGAATGAAAAAAGTACGAAACCCAACTATCCTTTTATGTGCAGCGAAAAAAATTGCGAAAAATTTCGTAAATGACATGAAATTGAAAAATGTATGCATTTCGGTACGCTGATTAATTTTCTAATACTAGATGTGTTACTATTTTTAGCAATTACGATTACAATTCTAGGCGTCCTGTAGTGAACTGATCTTAAAGACACGATTCCCAGAAGAAGTCAAGCATTACTGGCTGCGATCAGTAAGCGGGTTGGTGACCACTTTGATCAGCCTACGTAGGGACGGAGAGTGTGCGGTTTCAGTCCTCGTTAAATTGTTCTACCGTAAAGTGCTCGATTTCGCTCGCAGGCTACCAAAGTATGGGAGCCATCCCCCTGCAGAAGATCAAAATTGCGGTGTCCTCGGATCATCCTCAGGGATGTTTCTCAGACCGTCGCCAATAGCCCATTGTGCAGCTCTAGTCCGACGTAAATAAAGTACCTACCAGCCTTACTTCACTGTGCTGGCAATTTTTCAATTCAGCATTTCTTTTTTTTCTATCTTTAAAAGGCTCTTCTTCTTCGGACCGAACTCAACCATCTTCAAACGGGGAGGGAAAATTCTGAAAATGCTTTTAATCCTTTTTATTGAATTTTCACAAAGAAACCGGTATTTGATCTACTTGGTAGTATCTTCCAATACACGGAAGGCTGACACTCAAACACAGTTAGCAACATAAAGTGTGTGCTTATTTAGATTTTCTTTCAATTTTTTATGACAAAATTATGCCAATACAATTCTGCAATCAACAAATTTTGATAGGTAGTTAAATGGTATACAGTTGCTTGATTTTAGATTTTTGATAAGTATCTTCATTTTTATGCAATTGACGTTAGGATTTTTTTAGCGTAATCCAAATCGGTTTTCATCAGTTTAAACTTTAATAAAATTAGTTTTTAAAATATCTAAAAAATAAGAAACGTATAATTTTAAATTATGTACTCAAAACAAGTAAGCGCATCATTAATTTGCTTTAAAATTTTGAGGAAAAATTAATAAAAGTTCTAAAATTTAACAAGCGCTATATCTCGTAATCTGATAAAACTTTCCCTATATTTTCTACTTTTTTTTTAAAGGTATTGTACTGTCTAATAATAAAATATGCATTATCAAAGGTTTGTTAAGTACAAAAATATATGGGGAACACACAAATTAAAAATTAACCTCTTAGCCCTTTACTGCGCCTCTTTGCATATCTGAAAAGCTAAGTTTGAATCGGATTCTCTCTGCTGTCCTCAAAAATTTAACATTGAAAACTGCCTTAAATAAGTACAAAGGTGCATATCTTAATACGGGAAAAGAATTGAGTTGAAATGAAACAAATACTAATAATATAATTAAACTGCTTTTTAATAACAAATCGAAAAAAAAAAAAAATCTAATGACGTTTCTTATGCAAACCATTTTCCCACAGACTCCGCCAAGTTTGGCGACGGATCTGTATTAAAATACCCAATTTCTATACACGTCATTAAGCTAACGTAAGGTGTTAGTTTTATCAAACAAATCAGAATCTAGCAAAAGCATAAAAATCAATAATTTATCGAAATACCTATAATTATAGAGAAAAATGGGTTATTCGATTTTAAAAATAAAGTTCTGAAAATAAAATGAAAAACATCAGATAAATTATTTAAATAATAGATACAAAAATCTTAAGCGAGGATGGCGCTAGGGGTTAAAATTCGACTTAAAGCTTATAATTATCCACTATTATCATACATTTTTTAAATTTATAACCGTCGTTGAACAGCCGACCCAATTTTGGGTTCACGACTACTAATGTTCAACTCCGTAGCCTTGTAATTTTGAGCCAATCCAGAAGACAAGGAAACTACTGATCCAATAACCGCAGAAGTGTTGATTTGTTAGGGAAGCATGGAGGACTTAACAGATTTAACAGAGTGACTTAACAGATTTAACGTGCATCAGTTATCATTTACTACACGGTGAGTCTTCGGCCGGCTGCGATCGAACCCACGAACTCTTGGACATGGGCCCAGTGACCTACCAACCAGGCTATCCCAGCCAATATTGTCATACTTTTTATTTTTATAACCGTCGTTGAACAGCTGACCCAATGTTTGGGTTTACGACTACCAATGTTCAGCTCCACAGCCTTGTAATTTTGAACTCAATCCAGAAGATAAGAGAACTCCTGGATCAAGTATAGGGAGAAATTTATCTTCGTGAAGAACTTTTCGATGGAGCTAACCCGCATTTGATTTACATAGAGAGGAAGACCATGAGAACCTCCCACGGTTAGCCCGACGCTAAGGGACTCTAACACATGATCCGCCTATCACTGAGGATATTTCACGTCAGCACTGTAGCCGGTGCAAGCCGGATGCGGAATTCGTATCGACTGGGATTCGAACCCGGTTCGCCTCGTTGGAAGGTGAACGCTCTATCCCCTGAGCCATCGCAACTCATATTGTAATGTTTACAATAAACGCGCTCTTTTAATTTAAATTTCATCATCATCATCCTCATAGTTGGCCAGACAGCCCAATGAGGGCCCTTGCCTTCCTCTGAAGATATCTCCATAATGACTTCACGTTCACTTTTTCAGGCTCACGACCTAGTAATTTATAAATTACAGAAAACTCTTAAGAATGGTAAAATTATGCGTAAATTCAAACACAAATCACAATAATAAAACTAAGCCAGTTTACACATCCCCTCGTCAGCACAACATAAGTGGAGGGATACACTGGAAGTTTTCTAAATTTCTTCCGGTTTTAGAAAGCTTGTTATTGTTTACATTCAGTCAACCATTCACAAAAAAGTAAACGAAAAAAAAAATCGAAATTTAGATTTTAATACATTTGGCATTTTTTATTCATTGCAAAAATGTTTCGTTTTTTTTTTTTTCAAAATTAAATTTTGTTCTATCACTATTTTGAAATTCTATTTTAGCGTTCATAGCATTAGCAATAGAAAGAAAACAGTTGTCAAATCACTTTTATTGAAACCAACCATGAAGCACTTAAGTTGCTTTTTCAGATGGACGGTAGTATAAACGTCATTGAGCTAACATATGGTTTCAATTCAAGCTCAATAAATTAGTTACAGTTTAGAGAAAACAAAAATAAAGACATAAAATAAATGAATAAAATAAATAAATAAAATATCAAAATACTTACATGAATTCCGTGTAAAAATTTGAATTTGGTCCACTCCTAGTCCGAGTTTGGGAGAAGAGCGTAAATTAAAAGTGACTTGTTAGCTTCAAATCAAAACTAATAATGAATAATCCCTAATAAATTTTAGTTCTGAGATATCATTTCCAGTGAAAATATAAACAATAGTGCATCTTTCGCAATGTTTATTTTAACGGCTACAGAAGATCGAAACTGTTTTAAAAGTACGCATGTCAATGACTTTTTTTGTAATTTTTTTTTTTTTTTTTTTTTTTGTAAAATTTCAAAAGGAAAAAAAAAGTAGAGATCGGAGTTAAAAAAAAGCTCAGCCCGAACACACTAGCTCAATATTTTATAAAGAAAAGAAGTTTTTCGAAATAATTTTTTTTTTTTTTAATAACTAAAAGAAAAGTAGCAGCCGCTGATTTATCTCTCACTTCGCATACATTTTAAAAACTGTTAAGCAAAAAAAGTGTTTAACAAAATTTTGAGAGTTTCGGGCGTAAATACAAGTAAAAAGATCTCGGACTAACATGAAGGGGGGCTAGTCATGGAACCATAACATTTTTAAGTAGGGCACTTTTTTTATGTAATTTTTAATCTTTTTATGTAATTTTTAGTCGATTTTTATCTTTAACGTTCGCATCACGAGCACAAAATAATAAGTAGAAAACTCACAATTCATAATTGGCAGTTTAAATTGGATCGGAACTTATCATTTTCTTTTAAGGGAGAGGGTAGTTTTTAAAATCTTCTAGTAAGAAATATTTTTCAAAAAAATTTTACCGTGCTTTTTTTTTCAGTTATCTTCAATTCATACAACCTCGTCATGCCAAATTATATATATATATATATATATATATATATCTATTACAATAAAGACAGAAAAAAAAAGAGAAAAACGAAGAAAATTAATAAGGTTTATTTACTGCGCATAAGCTGCAAGCATATAGAACTCCTGAGATAAGTTAAAATTATGAAGAAGTCATGGAAAATATTAAAAATTAATGAAAAAAGAAACGAAGAAAATTAATAAGGTTTATTTACTGCGCATAAGCTGCAAGCATATAGAACTCCTGAGATAAGTTAAAATTATGAAGAAGTCATGGAAAATATTAAAAATTAATGAAAAAAGAAACGAAGAAAATTAATAAGGTTTATTTTCTGCGCATAAGCTGCAAGCATATAGAACTCCTGAGATAAGTTAAAATTATGAAGAAGTCATGGAAAATATTAAAAATTAATGAAAAAAGAAGAAAAAAATTATTAAAATAAAATATATAAACAAAAATTTTAAAAATACTAAAAAGTCGGAATAATATTGGAAGTTGCGGATATAGTCGAGTGAGCTGATGAACAGATTATATCTTTTAATATTTTTTTTCGGCTTTAACTATTTTTTTTAATATTTTTTTCCTTCTCTTATTATTCTTTAATATTTTCCATGTTTTATCTCTCTCTTTATATGTATATATATATATGTGTGTGTGTGTGTGTGTGTGCGCGTGCGTGCGTGCGTGTGTGTGTGTGTGTCTTTTATAGACTTCTAAATCATTCAAAGAAATCGACGGAACTTAGCATACAGATAGTTTGAAGCACGGGGAAGGTCACTGTCGATATTAGATCTACGACGAACCGTTCGAACGGAATGGAATTTTCTGATTGGTTAAACGTTAGTCATGTCAGATGAATTCTATGAACAACATGATGTGGTAACACGTGAGAGCTCCGTCACCAAATTTATACTTTTAACGTTGTCTGATACCACACATTTTTTTTATTTACATTTATTTTTAAACATTTTTCCAAAAAAAATTAATCTAAAAATCAACGGTAATTGAATAGAAAAATATGCATGTATTTAAAGGCAAAATTAATGGGAATATTGTATTTATTTGTTTAGGTGAAACGTAAAAAATCGCCACATTATTATTGATGCCAAAAAAGCTTAATTAATTTAAATACGCATATTGAAATGAAAGAAATAAGCTTTGTACTAAAACTAAACTCAGCGGCGCGACAGCCCATCTGTGCCCATCTCAGTTTTCTTCACCTTGGGCTCTGAGGTGCAGTAGCAGATGTTCCGGTCAGGTGGTCAGCCGAACACGGAACCCCCAGTGTTTAGTTCCCAAGCATGCTTGGTACTCATTTATCGACCCACTGAAGGGATGAAAGGCTGAGTTAACCTTGCCCGGCCCGAGGATCGAACCCAGGACCTGTGGCACAGGAGCGAAGCTTTGTACTAGAAAGCAGAAGTAATGGAGTTAATCTATTTATTTGTCTAAAGGAAGCGTAAGGAATCGTCATATTATCAATGACGACAATGATGCTTAATTAATGTTGGTAATTTGTTAATTGACATAAGAAACTGATCAAAATTATAGCAAAAATATAGGAGAAAATATACTTATTCATTTTTAATCGATACCTATTACTGACACTAATGCTTTATTAATATTGATAATATGTATTAATTGAAATAAAAAAAAATATAAGCTATTCTCTACAAAGCAAAGTTAAAGGGAAAAAAAAAGTTCATTAAAAAAATTGCTAAGAAAACAGTAGAAAATCAGTATTCACAGATGATGCTTAATTTATATGTATACCTGACGGTAATATGTACTCCTGGTATTATACTAATTGGTGCAGTTTTGATAAAAATTCTACAACGCGTTTTCCGCGATTTCAGGAAGTATTTTTCTTGTGGTAGCAAATATAATTTATTAATATTTTAATGAATGAGAGCAAAAGAACTTTACTCTTTCACTACTAAATATTTTAATAATAAATTAAAGGTTAGATAGAGAAATGGCTATTCTCCAAAATCCCTATCAAGTTTTCTAATAAGAATTATTTTTTTTTATTTTTAATTTCGGCTTTAGTTGGCTGTCACTGACAAATATATTTTTCACAAAATTTAAATGTTGAAGGGTTATATAATAAGTACCAAATATGCTAATATAGATATAAAATATTATAATGATATATTTCGTTATGATTAAAACAGAACCAATACTAAGCCGTTTAAATACCGATACTTTAGAGCAGCCCCTCGAAAAGGATATGTACCGGAGAAAATTATTTGATAATGGTAAGGCTTAATTATTATTGGTTTAGCTGCGAGTAATAGCATCATGCCAAGTGATGCTAAATACATTTTCTCTTTATTTTAATGGGATGAATTACAAAAAGCAAGTTTTATTTACTTCCATAACGTAAAGCCATCGTAAATGGCAGCAAATAATATTGAATAATAACAAAAGTAATTTTAAGTATATTAATTGAAAAACTTAGTAGAAGAAGCAGTTAAGTGACATTTTCATAATGAAGAAAAAGTTGTATCCGAATTATTTGATTACCAATTTTATAGAAGACGGGACTAATAATTCTTTCCTTTATTGTTCCCAATTTTAAATAAAACCTAACTACCTGGAAAATAAAACCTTATTGCCTAATTTGAACTAAAAATTTATGTGATTAGTTGTATTAAGATTTATAGGAACGCAAAACCAGTGATTCATCAATTCCCTTAAAAATGTCACTTACCTGGTTCTTCCATTAAGCTTTTTCATAGTGGTCGCTATGTGCTTTTCAGTTATGAGAATGATTTCGTTGTGTTTCTCTACTGTGATTTATTGATACTTTACTTATTTTTTATTCTTCCCGTGCGAAGAACGGGCATTCAGCTAGTAATTGATAAAAATTTAATTTTAAAATATAAATTTTAAGTATATTCTTAATATAATAACTTATACCACGTAACTATGCCCCATTGTTTTGCCGTCGAGTCAATGAATTAATGTTAGCTTATGGTTAAAATATATGTTATAGTTAGTCGTATGTTAGTAATTAGCCAGAAGTAACGTACATAAAATATGAAAGCATAACTGAATTCCTTAAACATGAATTGTTTTAAATTTGCTCATCATGGCATATTTAGATTAAAAAGGGAAAATTTTCTAAATTTATTTACTTTTTGAAACTATGGCTAGATAGTGTCAGATTCTTTTTTAAAATATCCTTTTATCACGTGCTATACTCATAGCCAGTTTCGCATAACTAAACTAACCGAATCATCCGTAATAAATATTGTTCAGTGTTGAAATTTTTATTTGAACACATACTTTTGAGCACTTAATATTTATCAAAACAGCTAAAAATATTTTAGAGGGGAGATGAAACAAATTGAGGTAAATCCATTTAAAGATTATCGTTATGCAAATAGACTCGGCGGAAAAATAAGATTAAAAACAAGACTAGTTTTGTAGAGAGCCATTTATTTATCTACCAAATATATCTTATTAGAAATATAATTTCAGTTTATCTTAAGAAATCAACTGACAAATTGAAATATTTTATTTACCAAACTTCTAACTTATCTAACATTTTCAGTGCATGCAATAATGTGTAGAATTAGTTCCATCTACAGATGGAATTTTACTGTTACTCCAAAGAGTGTTAGAAGCCCTGGTTAAAAGCTACCAGTTTTCTTTTGAGTGGCAAAATTAGAACATTTCTTGAGCAAACCTGTAACGCGTTCCAAGACGCTAACTTAATTTCTAGACAGTCTTGATTTTTCATAATTTTTTTTTTTTAATAGTTTCGTTCTCAAACTTTATATAAAGCACATTAATACTTTTACATTTGGGATAAATACGTAGAATGGTTATTGCCTATTGATACTATATAAATGATCGACAAATTATAAATTTAGATTTGTTTTGTGAAATTTATCTTAACACAACTTACTTAAATAAAAATAAGACCTAAAGTGTAAAGTGCCAACTTAGCTTTGATAGAAAACAAAGTTGTATAGTTAACTAAGATTAGGACAAAAATAAAATTTGAAAAATGCAAAAATATGACGAAACAGCGATTCGTTATAACATGAAGGGTTTTAAATAATTTAAGCGATAGATACACATTAACCGACAGATCCGGAATAGTAAGATAAAATGATTATTTCGAACAGTGCGGGTAACGTTAAATACGAAAACTGGTATTTAATAAGTATTTTACTGGTGAGGTGGGGATTGATTCATAACTATCAATTTCATACCGTGTGTTTTATTTAGGTAACACTAAATTTGTGATATTTTATGCACCAGTTTTCCAGTTTCTAAGCATCTCGTTAAATCAAAGAGTTTTGAAATTTTAAAATGTTGATTTAATAATTACCGATTTTTATGTGAGCCCTGGAATTTTTTTTAAAGATTAAAGTAAAATTAAGAGTTAGTTTATTTTAATAATTGCCTGCAAATTCGAGATACGAATTTGGTCTATTAGATATAAATTCCTCAAATCTTTTTTTTACTTAAGTTTTGCTTAAACTTCAGATTAAGTGTATTTTAACAATAGATTTTTGAAATTAGCCCCCCCCCACACACATTTACTTCACCCGATTCTAAAATATGAAAGTAACGCATGATGTATTAAGTAGAAATTCATTAAAAAGGAATATTAAGAAATTTGTAATACCAAAATTAATTCCGATATAAAGTTTTATTCCTCTAAACATGTTTCGTCTGAGAATCTAACGGAAGTATTTTAATTTTTAATAATTCTCTGAATTAAAACTGGAACACCAAAACAATTCTTTTGAATAACACAAATTTTAGACTTTAGTTAGTGTACTGGATAATAGTTTAGAGGAAAAACACCAATAAATCGAAATTAGTTCTTTTGCTAATTTCATAATATTTAATTTTTCTTAAATATTATGTCATAGCTGATAACAAGCAACAGCTAACAATAAGCTTGTCTTAGTAATTTTAAGTCTTATTAACAGTACGTATATATAATACGCAGCAGAGACATTAGAGAAGGTGCATCCAATTTTTAGAGACTAAATTCAATTTAAGATACTTAATGGGTAAATATGACTCAAAATAATTTAAGACTAAAAACTTCTAGATATGATAAAAAGGAATATTTAGGTAAATAAGATTTAATTATTCTTTACTTTAAAAAAAAAAAAATCTTTGAAATAAACTTTTAAACGATGTACACTTAAATTTCATTTAATTTATAAATCTGGACTTAGATTTAATTAAAATATTTGCATAACTTAATTCTTATAAGAGAACATATTAAAATTTCACTAATCAAAATACCGAAAATGGAATTTTCATATTATTCAAGGAGAATATAAAAATAAACTTCTTGTTCAGTTAAAGAAATACGATCAGTGTTTTTGCTATGCCATGACGACTAGGCAACTGAAGTAGGTCATCTTTGCAGGCAACGATCCTCATGGCAGCTAGGTCAGTAATGGACATCTTGACAGGCGGATGCTCATGGCAGCCAGGTCAGTAATGGACATCTTGTTAGACTACGGTCCTCATGGCAACTAGGTCAGTAATGGACATCTTTGAAAATATGGTCCCCAAGGCGTCTTTATGACGATGAAGTACTCAATGCAAAGCCTAGTTTTAAAAATAAAACAAAATGTCTTTACTCTTATGGTCAAATTAACATAGGGATTTTACTTTAGTTAGAGGCAGTGTTTGATATTATTGAGTAGAGTTTTATAACTATTAGCTACGCAAATCTCAGTAAACCTCCCGAGTCTCCATTATTTTACAATATTCTTAAAAACTTGCAAAAGTGTTCAATTTAGTCCGAACATTTAATTCTTACTCGCAGGACCTCTGGGATATGTGCGTCAATATCTATAACAGAAATCTATATTAACAAATGTAGACGAAGTTTAAATGATTACTTAATGGCCCAGTCGAAATTTCAATTACCAAAAACTTTAAATAACCACGGAATTAAGAGATTTTACCTTTCGAGCGTGCGGGGAGTATTACAGTCAGATAGATATTCGTGAAAGTTATTTTGGAGCTTTGGTCAAATAACCAAATTTCATTAGCCTCCTGATTATTAGGAGCTTTTATCAGCAGAAGTTAACACCCCCCTCCAACCAAGTAATTAAATGAAACACAAATACTTTACACTGCTTAATACTTGAAAAATACTGTTACATTGCAGTAGCTTGCAGGGATTGTTTTTATTTAGAGAGAATATTAAAAATATAAATTTGATACGAAATTCATGCTATAACATGATAAATTTAAAGTTTTTCAAAAAAATTGTTGATTTTTAAGTTTAAATAAGCTCTTTTGCACTAAATTTCTCTTTATATTTAAAGATTTGTTAATTTTCAACTCTATTTACATTTCTCTTTAAATTGTAAGGAAAAATCTACACATTTTTCAACTAATTTCCATACAGGGTAGAAAAAGCAAGTTTCTGCAAAAAAAAAAAAAAAAAAAAAAAAAAAAAAAAAAAATGAAAATAGTCCTTTTATGAACGTTTTGGAACGTTGAAATGGCTATAAAATATGTTGCAGAAAGAAAATATCAAAATAAGTTGCCTCAAGTTTTTTTTTATTGATCTAGAGAGTATGTGAAAAAAAGTTTCATGGGATAGTCAAAATTATAGAACATGGAACTTTGTAAATTTTCAGTTCGATGCAAAATTTTTGTTTTGAGAGAAACAAGTTTTTCTAATAAAAAGCAAAATAACACTGATATTTTCAAATTTTTTACAAATTCTTGTAATTTCAATAAGTATGCTTTTTTATATCATTTAAGTAATATAAAATGGTCAAAATTCGAAGATCGATTTTAGAGATTTTCACGATTTTGGGAGTAGTCTACTGTAGCCTTAAAAACCAATTAAAAGCAGTGGTGGGCCTTACAATGATGCTACCTAAGCATAGGCTGATAGATACCAATTCTGCTCTTCGCTCGCACCGAAAACAGTACTGACGTAAAATAGCCATATTATGGGCCAGAAGCTCGTTGCCGTCAGACTGGTCGTGGAAGGATTTACACAATCTTTAAGTCTTTAAAATTAAATTTAATGCAAAGTTTAAAAATGTATAAAATATTCATCAAAACAAATAAGTTCAAAACTACACATGTTTCATGCCACGTTAACGGCTCTACAGTAAATTTTAATTCATAAATTTTGAAATACCTAGTATAATGTTATTACCCGAGTTTTTAACTATTTTATATTTTCAAAAAATTAAAACTATATATTAATATTGAGTTTTTAAATAATATTTTAATATTCTTAAAGCTTGATAAAAATAACAAATTCACACTTGCGCCCTAGCTTTTAGTTCATCGCCAACATTATATAAAATCTGCATGCAAAATTTCAAGGAAGTCTAAAGTAAACTTTTATCATGTGTGCTGGCGTAAAAAAATCTCCAAATCTACGTTCTGGAAATGCATTTAAATTGTAACAAAATTCTGAGAGCAAAGACTCGAAACTTTCAGAAAATGATTTGTCTATATATAAAATTTATATAACATAAAATAAATTGAAAATTTAATCTTTAAGTTTATTCAGATAAAAAGGTTAAATTTTCAAAGCTTAAAAATATTAAAGTGTCTTCATGAGTCTACTTTCGTTTTCATTTGTGAGTGCGACAAAATTAATCATTTTAAAAAATGGATAAAAAATAATATAATATTTTAATAATTTAATATTTAATATTTAAATATTTTTATAATCTGTATAATATTTTTCTAATATTAATATTATGAATTTTTAGTAAACAACAAGGTTTTGGTATAATATTAAATTAATACAAGAACACAATACAATAATACATTAATAATTATTAAACATTAATTGTGAAAATTTTTCTCTTTATTTTAAAAGTGTTTTTAGCTAGATTTAATTTATTAAATATAAGATTAGTTGAAAAGTGTGATGACCCCATCAAATCCAAACCAAGACCCATTTTGCCTATTGGAAATAAAAAATTAAAAAAATAAAAGAAAAGAAAAAATATTAAAAATTAACCCTTGATTGGTATCGAACCTCGGAACCCCAGTTCTGCAAAAAACAAAATGCGTGGGAAAGTATTGATGTCATAACATTAGAGGCGACCTGTGTCAGCGCGGCGGTGAAAATCACGTGTTAGGAAGGAAAGAACCGGTGGACCTTTGCCTAAGGGTCCTGGGTTTGATCCCAGTAAATTGCTCATATTTAAAAAATAATAAATCATAAAAATAAGTGTCTTTTCATGTGTTTGTTTTACAATATTCTAACATAAATGAACGTTTTTTTCCCCTTAATTTATTATTATTGTTCTTATAAGAGGAAAAAAAATGTTTAAATTGGAGGATTGCTGCTCATATATATATAACCCCATATATCCCCTTAATATTAGCCAGTAATTTTCAAACTCGAACAGGTATTGCGGCATAATATACTATGAATACATAATATACTAGCAAAGGAAATAATTATAAATAAATCCGGCTGCCCAAATAAGATTAAGTGTTTCAAAAGAAAATGTGCGGGATAGTATTTAAAGCGTACTATAGAGGTCGAAGCTGTGTCACCGTAGCCTTAAGTGTCGCGTGTTAGCAAGGAGCGAACTGGTGAATCCAAGGATGCTACGGTTGATCACAAGAAATTGTCAGTATTTAGAAAGAAAAAAAAAATCTTAAAAATAAGTTTTTTTTTAATGTATTTATTTTACAATACTCTAAAATAAATTAACGTTTTTCTTCCCTTGAATTATTATTATTATTTTTTCGTAAGAAAGAAAAAAAAGGTTTAAAATGGAGGAAATGCTGCTGCTTTGCTATGCATATACTATATAACCCCATTTATCCCCTTAATATTAGCCTCTTATTTTCAAATTCGGCCAGGTTAAGCCAAAGTTAAAACGAGAAAAAATTAACTATTATTTTTTATCCAAGCTTATTACATTAATTTAGTGATAGTGGTATTAAGGTTAAAGATATGCGTTGTCCCTTTTACTATTACACTAAAAATGCATTAAATCGAATAGCCTGAATAATTTATATGAAGCAAATTATTCAATAATTTTACGCAACTAAGGATGTAAAAATTAAGTTGATCGAAGTATCCCTAAATATATTCATCCAAAAATATATGTAAAATAAACTTTAAAATCGATAAATAAAAAAATTAATTTTCAAACAACTACGGAAACGCTAGATTGCTTGAAATAGCTCTCCTTGTAAATATTTAATTTTGATTCCTGTTCTGGAGGGCATTCCTATTTCATAATCGACTTTTTTTTATGTCCTTAAAAATGTTATTAAGGCTAGCAGTAAATAAATAAATAAATAAAATAAAAAAATGCCTTCATTTATTTTTTTAGAAAGTGGTAATTAATTTTTTTTTCAATCTAAGAACCTATGCCTTTATTTTACGTAAAACTTATTTTAATATACTTTGTTATTAAATGTAATATTTGTATATGTAATATTTAATATACTGTGTTACTCTCTCTTCATACGAAGAAACTGTATCGAAAAGATAAATCTTCATTGATTCAAAAAACTATAGATTATAATTAAAAAATATGTTTTGATCATCCAATATTAAACTATCGTCACAATTTATTCACCCCTGGCGAGTCTTGAAAAAGGGCGCTTTTATCAGAACGCTCGAAACATGTCGACTTTTTCTTCTCTCTTCATATTTTTTGAAGCCAATGAAGTTTTAATCATCAATTATACTGTTTTACATTTGGGTGTTGATCATTATTTTGATAAGGATTTTATGCTCATGAAAGTAAGCATATGCCTTTTAATATTTGAACAGGATTCATGTGGTCTTTTAAAAAGTAAGAGAACCGTAGCATTTCTATTGTAACTATGAAGTTATCTCTAATTTTAAGATTAAACTTTTTGACCAGATATTTTAAGTTAATGAAATTTAATATTTTTTTTAAAGTTTTCGTGCCACTATTTCAGTATCTTAAGGACCTTACGAACTCTGTTTAAAGTATTTTGAGTTAGTTTCAGTATCGTATCAGATATATGTAAGAAAACAAAGATATCATAGTATTTGGTGATAAATGTAGCTTTTCGTAATTGAAGAACATGTGCGACATTTTATGATGAATTTGCAAAAACAAGTTTCAGAATGTATCGAAACATCAGGATGCTATTTGCAAATCATCTTTATGCAAAGAAAACCATGTAACCTAAATATCTATCAGAATGATACGATTTTTAAAATAGCGAAACATTCAATAGGCAACATATTAGAACATATTAGATCAATATGTTATTCTTAAATTTAATAGATTTCAATGTTTTTAAAATGCTACTTAACAGTTAGTAGTTCCTTCAATTATAATTAAAAAAAAATATCGTAAATTAAATAAAACCTTGTAAATTACTATACAATCTAAAAAAAAAAAAACAATTCTGGCACACTTTTTTTGTTTTTTTGTTTCTTTAAATTTTCTGGCCTAGAAAACTCGATCAAAGCTGAAAAATGATTATCCCTAAAATTTTGTATATAGTTATAAAAAGTTATGTAAATGTGATTTTAGTATGAAATCCTTGTATAAACGGAGTAAAAACAGCATTAAAAACCTAAATCATGTCAGATAAAAAGTTCAGGTGTTCAAATTCTAAAAGCTTAGGAAATCATATCAATCGATTCAAATTTACTAAAAAAAGAAAAAAAAACTCTTTGGTGGTTTGAAACCAGTTAAAAATTGTGTGTTGACTAGAAACTTCGAGATATTTTCCATTCTACTGGTAATAAATAAAGCTCTCCGAGCAATCACAGAACATTATTTATTGTCTGATCTTGATTGCTTAGCAACGGAATAAAATTAGATATCCAAATATGTTAAAAAATAATACATTGTTTAATCAGAGAAAGTGCGTTTTTGTGTTTGATTTCGTTTTGTGTCTGACTTAATGAACAGTTAGCAGTAATTAATTAGCATACTTGAAGTCACCACCAGAAACCATTAATATTGACATTTAGTACATGAAAATCCAATGAATAGAACGAAAGTTATTCAGGGTGATATCTTTTTTTCTTGCCCACTGTACCGGTTACCAGGTATCAGACCAGGATTTCATTAGCAGGTTATTGCCTGGACCCCGCAAAAAAAATTTACTACCCGTTTTTTATTCTCAATACCTGTTACTAAAAATCGTTTAGTAAAATGCTTTTACCGAGTAATAACTGGTTAATGACAATCTGGATAAAATTTAACAGCGTTCGCCTCTCAATGAGATGACCCAATTCCGAACACCAGCGGTGGCTGTTGATAAATTCTGCTCTCAGCTCGCATCGACCACAGTGATCCGATTCAGAATTACAAGGCTACGGAGTCAAAAAATGATAGTCGTAAACTCAGAATTGAATTATTTTATTTAATTATATTTTCAAAAAACATTTATTATATTTTCAGTATAAGTTGATTTTAGTTCTATATTAAAATAAAGCATGTATGAATGAAATCGGTCATCGGTAACTGTAAACTGTTTTTTTTTTTTTTTTTTTTTTTTTTTTTGCACGTTAACTCAATAAATTCGATTTTCAACTCAACTGGTTAAAAGCTCTTCGCACTGTCGGACTAACCCTGGAAGGTTTTAATGAACAACATTAAACAAGGTAACATTAAGGACAACAAAACCTTTCTACTAATCTTCTGTTCAACACAGCTCATAAGCTAAAAAAGTTTCGATGAGTAATGAAAAATTGAAGAGAACTATGGGTATAGCTTGAAAAAAGTGTTTAAGAAGATAAACATGCTCAAAACGGGCATTTAAAAGGAGATCTAGCATTGGGTTCTGTTTTTAAAACTTCTCTAAGAATTTGTCTTTTTAAACCAGTAAATCCATATAAATTCATAAATTAATCGTCCATTTATTATAATCACTTAGTCCCGCAAATCGTCCCGTAAATCACTTAGTCCCGCAAGACACGATTCCTAGAAGAATACCGAAGTCAAGCATCACTGACTGCAGTCAATAAGAATGTGTGACCAAACTTTGATCAGCATGCGTAGGGATCGAGGGTGCGTGATATTGGCTCTCGTTAAACTGTACTGTGAAGTGGTCGACTTCGCGAGCAAGCTACGAAAATGGATCTCCTCTGCAGAGAATTGTGATGGCAGGTTTTCAGATCATCCCAGATCGTTGTTTCCCAGAACGTTGCTAATAATTCATTGTGAGTCGTGATAGCTCAGGGGATAAAGCGTTCGCCTTCCAATGAGAACCGGGTTCAAATCCCAGCGATACCTGGTCGATTCGAATTCCGCACTTGGCTTGCACTGACCCCAGTGCTGACGTAAAATATCCTCAGTGGTAGACGGATTACGGACTAGAGTTACCTTGTCGTCAGGTTAACCGAGGGAGGTTTTCATGGTTTTCATCTCAGTATAACGCAAATGCGGGTTAGTTTCATCTAAAAGTTCTCCACGAAGGCAAATTTCTACCGATACATGATCCAGGAGTTCCCTTGTCTTCTGGATTGGGTTCAAAATTTCAAGGCTATGGAGTTGAACATTAGCAGTCGTAAACCCAAAAAATTGGTTTGGTTGTTCAACGACAGTTGGAAAATAAAATAATAACCCATTGTGCTGCTCTAGAGCAAAGTATCTACCTATCTCAATCACTTAGTAAATTTTTTTTAAATTTTTTTTTTTTAGGAATAGTTTTTTAAAACTAGGCAGTTATTTTTACAAGATTGTTCCGTGTTTAATAAATTGATAAACTGACGTTGTACAAATTTAGATTTTTATAAACCACTTCATCGTTTAGTGTGCTGAATACGAAAACATTAGGCCCAACATAGAATTTGGAGCACACTCCAAACTGTTCCGACGTTTCTGCTTGTAAACAAAAGTTAAATCGGTTTTCATCTTAAGAGAAACTTTTCATTTCACCTTCATAAAGGATTTAAAATATGAAGTATCGAAAAATTGAAAAATAGTTTCAAAGACTGAAAGGAAATTTTCAAAATATTAAAAAATAAACACTTTATGAGAGAATAACTTAGGAACACGCTGCAAGGAAGTTGTCTTCAAATAATTCGATTGCATTTTTATTTTTTCAAAAAAATCCTTTTTAGCAATTCAAAATTTATGGCTAACTTAAGGTGTGCCAGAACTCACGTTTTCTATGCTTGAATTTGCACTGGTGTAAGAAATTATTAGAATTTGCAGACTGGGTCGATTATCCCTAGAACTACTGGACTGATTTTAATGAAATTTGATATGTATATACTTTGATACAATACAAAACAAATAACCATTCAATAATTTTTATACACATGCATCGATCGTGCGCAATACTTGTTGGAGTTGGAAGATCTGAAACAGCGGTGGCAGAATAAATAAAAAAATGGGTAAATAGGGGGGATATAGTCCCTTCTTACAGATATACAGGCCTTACAGCTTGATTTCATACTTGAAAAAAGGCAGTTTATCATTTACTGTGGCAATTGTCCTGTGGCCATTTCATACCTTCCGACTCCAACGAGTGTTAGGCACGATCATGCGTGTGTATTACAATTGTTGAATAGTTATTTATTTTGTATTGTATCAATGTACGTACAGATCGAATTTCATTAAAAACGGTTCTGTAGTTCTACAGATAATCGACCCAGTCTGAAAATTCTCTTAATTTCTTACACCAGTGTATAGTTATGGAGGTGGTACTGAACTTGTGAAAAAATGTTACTCCGTGGTCTTCTTAAGAGTTTTTTTTTTTTTTTTGTGTTCATAAATAAACAATTTTTTATAGAATTGAAATGTTTAGAAAACAAACTTTTCATTTTAAAACAAAATATTTTCAAACCCTGCATCGACAGTATTTTTTTTTCACTTTTCCATCAAAATAAAAGAGACAAGATATACATTCAAAGTATACATTAAGAAATTGATAATTTGATTTGCGCATTTAAACGATCACATCTCATTCAGCAGGAACGTTCCATTGTGAAAAAAAAATTGTGAGTTGCTGTTCATTAATTTTTACTATTAATTTCTAGTTTAATTTTCCGAAAAAAAATATATACAGTACCGCTCAAAAGTATCAGTACACCTAGAAACTTATAAAAAAATGGCAAAATTCAAAGTGTCATAACTTCTTTAAAAATGATCAAAAATGCTTCTGCTTTAGCTCATTTTGAAGCTTAAAATCTCTACTTTTATGTACTCTAATTGTTTTTAATTAATATATTTTGCAACTATGTACAATTACACTCTAAACAATCATAGAAAATTGTATTAATTTTTTGTGAAGTTTGACGCGATGTACGGGCACAAAGGGGTTAGATATTGTTAGTTTTTATTATAACATTGAAAAATTTGGACTTTTGGCTTTCATTTAAAAAAAAAATCCAAAAAAACATGTTTTTTGACGAAGTTATTGTCAAATAAAAAAAAAAGGTTTTTTTTCTGAATTTAATGATTTTTCAGCAATTATAATGAATTCCGCACTGGAACTATTTAGGTTCGTCCTCCTACCTTCGGTCTTCGATCCAATCCTCGATCCTTCTACCTCGGATTTTCATGCTATCTCAGCTGTCGCAACCAACAGCCTCTACAACAACAATTTTAACTTTTTTTTTTTTGGAAAATGTAATAATGAAATAAGAATCAACGTTTACAATTTAATATTTTGAAATTTATTTTTTCGTACTTTTCTCAGAAAAAATTTGAAAACAAAAATGTAATAATGAAGAAATATTTTACATCATATTTTGCTTTCTTCAAAATATCCTCCCCGCGCTTTTATAACTGCAGCACACACTCGAGGCATCCGATCAATCAGCTTTTTTAATGTTATCTTGTCTATTTTTCGCCACTGCTCGTGAAGGACTTTCCACATATGATTTTTGCTGGTTAATCGCACGTCTCGAATTTGGCGATCCAATTGATCCCACAGTAGTTCAATAGGATTACAGTCTGGGCTTTGTGGGGGCCACACCATATTCTGAAGCACATTATCTTTTTTTTTTTTTTTTTCAAATAAATTTTGCTCAGTTTCGATGTGTGTTTTGGATCATTGTCTTGCTGTAACACAAATTTTTTTCCACAAATTCGAATGCCTGATGGAATAGCATGATGTTGAAGGATGCTGTGATATCTTTCTTTGTTTAATATCCCTTCAATTCTTACAATATCTCCCACAGAACTGCCTCCAAAACATCCCCATACCATGACAGATCCACCACCATGTTTGACAGTCGGCAGAATACACTGTTCAAGCATTCGTTCACCAGGCAAACGTCGAACGTAAAATCTTCGTTTTGATCCAAAGAGCTCGAATTTTGACTCGTCTGTAAACAAGACTTTTTTCTATTGAGAGGGAGTCCATTTTTGATGTTTTCTTGCCCTAGCAAATCTTTTCTTTCGATTGATCGGCCTTAAAAGAGGTTTTTTTTGCAGCTATACGTCCTATCAAATTAGCATCTTTTAGACGTCGTTTTACTGTTGCAACCGATACTTCTGAATCTCTTGTTGCGTTCAATTCCCGTCTAATATCTGGTGCTGTTTTAAATCAGTTCAGTTTACTAGTAACACGAATAAATTTATCTTCTTGTTTCGTTGTCACTGGAGGTCTACCAGATCGCAAAATGTTGTTAATTTCTCCTGATTTTTTTAACCTTTGAAGAGTATATTGCACACCATATAAACTAACATTTTCTAAACGACATATTTCCCGTAATGAATGTCCTGCGTTTCTTAGACTTATAATAGCAGATCGTTTTCGATACGATATTTCCTTTCCTCCTGGAGCCATTGTAATTAGACAGTTGTATATTCAATGTCAACTCATTTATTGCTCGAAAAATACTGTTTAAAGTTTTAAAACAAGAGAATTTTTATCATAATTACATTTTTGTTTTCAAATTTTTTCTGAGAAAAATACGAAAAAATAAATTTCAAAATATTAAATTGTAAACGTTGATTCTTATTTCATTATTATATTTTCCAAAAAAAAAAAAAGTTAAAATTGTTATTGTAGAGGCTGTTGGTTGCGACAGCTGAGATAACATGAAAATCCGAGGTAGAAGGATCGAGGATTGGATCGAAGACCGAAGGTAGGAGGACGAATCGAAATAGTTCCTGTGCGGAATTCATTATAATTGCTGAAAAATCAATAAATTCTGAAAAAAAAACCTTTTTTTATTTGACAATAACTTCGTCAAAAAACATGTTTTTTTGGATTTTTTTTTTTTTTAAATGAAAGCTAAAAGTCCAAATTTTTCAATGGTATGGTAAAAATTAACAATATCTAACCCCTTTGTGCCCGTACATCGCATCAAACTTCACAAAAAATTAATACAATTTTCTATGATTGTTTAGAGTGTAATTGTACATAGTTGCAAAATATATTAATTAAAAACAATTAGAGTACATAAAAGTAGAGATTTTAAGCTTCAAAATTAGCTAAAGCAGAAGCATTTTTGATCACTTTTAAAGAAGTTATGACACTTTGAATTTTGCCATTTTTTTATAAGTTTCTAGGTGTACTGATACTTTTGAGCGGTACTGTACATAAATTTTTAGTAATATCAACTGTAAAACAACTAGCAACCGTTAAACGATTAACTTCTCAAAGGTTGAAAAAATTTGAAGCGAGCCCCAAAAGCTCTGTGTCGCCATCTCCGAGTTTTATCTGTAATGTAGAAGAGGTCATGGGTTCAATCCCCGCCACCGAAGTAAATGGTGACTAATAGACGTTAAATCAGTCGAGTCACTCATTCCTCCATGTTCCCAAAACAAATCATATTTCTGGGGGTACTGACCCAGGATTCCGGATTGGTACAAAATTACGCGGTTACGGAAATGAACATTAGCAGTCATAAACCCAAAATTGGGACGTCTGTTCAAATATAAATAATGCTTAGTGCCTAATACGCGGTGGCTCAGGATATAGAGCATTCACCTCCCATTTAGGTGATCCTGGTTCGAATCCCAGTGGTAGCTGCTTGATACGAATTCTGCTTGCTGAAAAGATATTCAAACTGATAGATGGATAGCGAGTTGGAATCGTCTTGCCATCGGATTTACCGTGCAAGGGTTTTTCTCGCCATGTAAAGCAATTTAGGATAGAGCGAGTTTCATTGGAAAGTTTATTCAAATGCTTGATCCTGGTGTTCCCTAGTCTTTTGGGTTGGGATCAAAATTACAAAGCTACCACATTGATTGTCTGAAACCCAGAATTGGGTAGACTGTTCATAATCATACTACGCTTAGTGTTTAAGAAAGTAATTCCTCCTCTAGTTGCTAAATGTGGGTTGACTATTGATTTTTTATAAACATATTTCTTTGAACTGTGCCCAGAATAAAAATTTCACTGACTAACGGCATATTCGACGAGCAACACCGTTATTCAATATAAAATTAAATTGCCAGTTTATTTTCAATAAAAGCCATTTCTGTTCTGCACATCATTTTAAAATACGCAGAACATTTTTCTTTAAACATTAATTAAAATCTTATAAGTGCTAGTATTTTGTAATTTTTTCATTCATCATCATCAACACAGTTTGTCAGACAGCCCAATGCGGGCCAATGCCTTCCGCTGAACATTTCTCCATAACGACTTCCGATTTATCTTTGATCTCCAATTATTTCCTTTCATTACAAAAAAATCAGACTCCAAAGATTGAGCCCATCTCAACCGCGGTTTTCCCCGCTTCCTTGTTCCAGTGGGTCTAAAAAGCAATATATTTTTTATTGTATTGTCATTACTCATTCGAATCACAAGGGCCACCCAATTCATTCTATTTATTTTTATGTATTTAATAATATCGGGTTGTTTATAAATCATGTACAGGTCAAAGTTAAAACTGATTCTCCAGGCATTGTTTTCATTTACACCAAGTTTACTCCGCAAAATCTTTCTTTCAAATATTGTGATGCAATTTTCCTCCAGTTTTGTCACTGTCCAAGCTTTTGAAGCATATCGCTGGTTCACTAAACGACACATCTGAGAAAACTAAAACGACACATCTGCAAACGTATTATGCCTGCAGATGTGTCGCTTTAGTTTTGAAGCAGCGATATGTCAAGACTGGCCCGACAAGAGTTTTGCAGATTAATAACTTTGATTTTCTACAAAGAAACCTAGATTTAATAAATCTTCTCAGCGCATATTTGCCAGATAGAGTCGGTTTTTTATTTCAGAAGTCATTCTTTTTATTTAACGAATGAATTTAAATAATTATAATTTATGATTATAAATTTAAATTATTAATAATAATGAATTTAATAATAATAATTTTTCATTAATGATTATGTATTTTGATATGCATTTGAAGTAAATGGGAAAAAAACTTTACTTCAATGTGGTTATAATTTGGAAAAATTTTACACAAAATACGCAAATGCAGTAAATAACAGTTTTTAAAACACTTTCAAAAAGAAATAAAATATGCACAAAAGTTTCGAATTTTCAGCACTCCCCTCTAAAAGATTTGTTACGACAGTACTGTTTAAAATTAATGAAAAGAATAGATTTTTAAAAGAAAATTCATAAAATGTGTCCAAATTTAGAATCTTGCAAGTTTTGTAAAAAGTAATCGCTTTTTTATCTGATTTCGCCAATTTAAGTATGCAAACATGGCCAACTGGCTGAGATTTGGCTTCATTACACTTAATCTGGTAACCCTTTAAATGGTTTTTGAAACATTCGCAATTTTATTACTCTGTTTGGATCACGATTAGATTAGCGCTTGTAATTTGAGATTATTAAATTTTCGCAAAATTTTCGAGAAATCTAGAAATTTCGACAGTTATCTACACAGTATACTTTCTGTAAGTACATTTTATCTTAGAGTGCAAATTATTGCTATTTCTTTAATAAATATAGAATTTCGAAAATTACTTTAACTCTTGTTTCTTAAGATTTTCTTGTTTCTTAAGATTAAGATTTAAGATTCCCTGTCATGTATGTTTTGAGAATTTTTTCAAGAAATGCCTTTTATTATTAATATAAACGGGAGATTTAGTACTGGTTGAAAATACTAGTGTTTCTTTTTTAGTTACAATCAGTCAAATTGAAATTAATTCTAGAGTTTCCAATTCTAGAGTTCCAATTTCGAGAGTTTTAACTCGAATGTTGAACGGTTTTATTAATATATTGAAATACGTCGAACTTCTATTTAACGAACTTACATTTTACGAATTTCTCTCTTTTGCGAGTTATTTCGTGGAACCAAGAACATTTTGGAAATTTCTTCGTAAAATAACTTCCAAATAGCGAAGTTCTATTTAACGAATTTTTTTTTAGATTTACTTTCCTTATTTCTCAAAACATTTGAGAAAACTTGTAGTTAGTTAGTTAGTTATAAGTTATTGGCTATATCGCACCTACAGTTTGGTTTTTATAAAATATCTATATTGATGTATCAAAACCAATGGCTTTGAGGTATGAGAAAATGTTGTCTTGGGGACTGTCTCCAATTAATAAAATCAATGATTGGCTACCGAATTGGCGTTGTCTCTGAATTTTGAATTTGCTACATTTGGTTAAAATGTGTTTCACAGTTCCTTACAATGGGAATACTCTGGCGCAGGCTCATTTAGTAGAAGATGTTTATGAGTATGACCGATACGTGAGCGGTTTAAAACAACTTCCAGTTTACAAGGTAGATTAAGTTGTGTATAAGGTTTTAGGTTAGGATAAATACTATTATTTGTCTCATTATTCCAATTTTTTTGCCATTCTGATTATAAACTTGTAAACGCATTTTATGGGGAAATGACGTTGAATTGATTTTCGCATCCACTTAACTTTCAGAGAAAGCAGTAAAATTCCTTTCCCTGTTTGTTTGCATTTCATACAGATATAACATGATAGTGTAACACTGGGTAATGTTTTGTTCTGTTACTTTCTTTGCAGATTCTTTTTATGATTAAGATTTATAAAATAAATAAGAGATAATAATTTACAAGGTAATTAAAATTGCAATTGATACACCTTTATTTCTAGAGCTTATGAATTTAAAACCTGTTTTGTGCTGTGTAATTATTTCAAAAGGTGATTTTCTATTTAACGAATTTTCCATATAACGAACTTTTTTTTCTGGATTTAGAAACTTCGTTAAATAGAGGTCCGACTTAATAAAAAGAGAGAATATAGCCCTACACTGTCATTTAGTATAAAAATGTTGCATATAAATTTAATTCATATTTTAACTAGATTAGAGTAAAATCAACATAATTTTGTTTTAGTACTCTATAATTTATCAAACAAATTGCAACATCGTTTTAATGCTATCTATTAAGGTTGTTATTGTCACATAGAAATAATGAAAGTAAATAACCAGTGTCGTTAAGCAAAAAAAATTTTTGCATAAATTTAATTCTTATTTTATTGTAATTAGCTAGATTACAGAGTAAAATCAACGTCAATTTATTTCAGTATTCTATAATTTATGAAACAAATTAAAATATAGTTGTAATAGTTATAAGATTTTTAATTTAGGTCTGTACAGAATAAACTTAATTTAACTTAATTCGGGCTACCAAAGCAGGAGAGTCTGCAGAACTTCGGATCAACCGTCAGGGATGTTACATTGTGTAGCTCTAGTGCGAAGTACGGCAACGTGATTTTTCAACGCCTACTAAGAAGTTTAAGAAAAGCAAAGTTGGTAGGGCGAATTTTTCTCCCTACGATTTACCCAATACGAATGATCTCCATTTTGAATATTTTTTTTTTTTTTCCTCGTTGCACTGACGAAATTTTTACACATGTGTGAATTTCGTTTCCACTCGTTAAGAAATAATTATTCACTTTTTTAAAATTTTAATTCAGTTCTATTTATTTTCTTACTATTTGTTATCTTCAGTAATAATATCGGAAGTAACTTTCCACGAGTAATATTATCGTTAGGCGAAATTTATTTCTTCGGTTTTATTTTCTTTGAATTCTTATATCGCAAGATGTTTCGCGTATGAACATGATTCATATAAAAATTCGTATTAAAGCGATATATAAAGAAGACTGTAGTTACTATTGGAACGCGATTTACGATTCATTACTTCACATGTGTTTCGAATCTTATTTTCAGCTACTCATATTGATGCGATTGTATTCATGTGGTTTGAAAATCACGCATCCATGATTCAATATTTCATGGGTTAAAAATAAAACAACGTAATTCCTATTCACATCTTTTATAATTGCACATCACGATTTATATTTACTCAATTTAAAATTCAAACATTCGGGACTAGTCTTCACCTGATTTCCAGCATCAAACATCACGATTCGTATTCATGTATTTTTGCATGAATACGAAAACTGTAAGTTTTGTAAAAACAAAAACGAAAATAAACGAAAAATGCAAAAACGAAAAATGCAAAAACGAAAAATGCAAAAACGAAAAATGCAAAAACGAAAAATGCAAAAACGAAAAATGCAAAAACGAAAAATACAAAAACGAAAAATGCAAAAACGAAAAATGTAAAAGCGAAAAATGTAAAAACGAAAAATGTAAAAACGAAAAATGTAAAAACGAAAAATGTAAAAACGAAAAATGTAAAAACGAAAAATGTAAAAACGAAAAATGTAAAAACGAAAAATGTAAAAACGAAAAATGTAAAAACGAAAAAGGTAAAAACGAAAAAAAGTTTTGTATCTCGCTTATTTATAAAACATTTTTTTATCATTCAGTTCTTATCGTTGGTTAGAATAATTAAGGTCGGGGATAGGTTGATTGGTAGGAGGTTGGATTCTAGTTCCTGAGAGCGAGATTTTGAACTCAGCGCATTAATTGGTAACCAGTGCAATTTAAATTTGTCAAGGTTACAAAGCTCTCCAAGTTCCCATAACAAATGAATATCTCTGGGGGCACTAAATCGGAGTTTGATCATTCAGGTCAAAACTACTATCTGAATGAATGAATGAATATATGTATAGATCTGCCTTGCAAAACGGGCTGTGACGTATGTGGCTTAAATCATATTCTTGGCCCCAAATGGCGTCACTGAAAAACAAGAAACATACCCTCTGCCTTAAATTTCGCTTAATTTCCCAAGCAGGCTTTCTGACTTGGCAAGTGACATTAGAAAAAAAAAACTATTAATTAAAAAAAAATTTCATTTTCCTGCTTCTACATTTATTCTTATCTTTTTATTCAATAATTGAAGTATTGTCCAAATCTGTGTCAAGAATATAAATCTTTATTAATAAGGAGTGATATCAATTGCTTAAGATACAATCAATTAATTGCTGACCAGATATTATTTGCTTCTTTCCTTTCATAATTTTATAGTGTCAAAAATTTATTACATCATATATTAAATGAATGATCTTAATAAATTTTTTAATTTACTTATGTAGTTACATTTTTGATATTTTTAGATATCAGAATGAAAAGATCATTCGATGTTGCCGGGGGCTCAAGTGCTCCCTCTGGATCAGCGTCTGCAGGCCCTTCTGGTTCTGGACAGGAGGGTCAACGTAAGAGAAGGTATGTACATTAGAAACCTTGTCTATCAGTTTTAAGGGTTAAAAAACCCTTTTATCTCTGTATCTATATATGGTATACTAGGTACTTATTACTACAGTATCAGTA
>OX421981.1:63057089-63059589 GCA_949128135.1 Parasteatoda lunata | reverse complement strand
TATTAATATTATTAATATTATTAATATTATCAATAGTAATATTAATATTATTATTATTAATAATATAAAATAACATATTAAAATCTTAAAAATAATTAAAAATAAAATGTAAATTGTAATTGTGTGTCCACAGAACAGTACTTCATCAGGGGACACACTGTCTGCAAACACACAGGAGCCTTTCTGTTGTTAGTGGCTGAAGCCAAAACTAACAGTGCCCCGAGGCCCCTAATGATAAAACAAGCAAAATTAAGAATAAAAATAATTACCAAATTAAAAATCACATTGCAAGAGAATCACATTTTACAGAAATAAAAATACATAACAATGAAACGCCGTAGCATCCTATAAATAATCAATGTAAACAGTTACAGTTATTAAAATGAAAATCCCTAAATATTCCACATCAGAATCCAAAGAAAAAAGTGCTGACACCTAGATGTAAATAAACACACTAAATAGCAATATCATTCAAGTGCTGCCGTCTATAAAAAACCCCTCAAAAATTTGAAAAAGAAATCCAAATTGTTCACCGCCTAGGCCTGCTTAGGCGGGCTTCAATATCGGCCAATCAATAACATTTGCTTAGAATATCTTGAATCAGAACATTAAAATTATTGAAATTGAAAGGAAATTTATTTTTCTCCAAACTTTTTTTCAGATCCTCAATAGCTGTTAAAAAATCTGAACGGTTGTTGCAAATGAATTTAAATCTTAAAATTTGACCAAAAACAATATTTTTGAAAATTTTATAATAAAGGTTGGAATAAAAATGAGTAAGGCTAATAACATTAAAATTAAAATCTTTCCTTTTATCATAAACCCCTATGAAAATATTATTATTAGAAATTCTTAAATCTAGATCCAAAAAATAAGCATGAGAGTCATGTGAGTTGGTTTTTATTAAATTCAATTCATCAGGATAAATGTTATTAATCAAATTAAAATCACAACAATCAAAAATGATTAAATCATCAATAAACCTAAAACCCTTCAAAGAATTATTCTGTAAAAATCTATGTTCATAAAAATGAAGAAAAATATTGGCAAATGCACTTGAATAACTATTACCCATAGCAATACCCTTAACTTGTCTATAAAAACTTATACCATTAAAAAGATAATTTTCAAAAATGTTGACATTGCATAAATTAATCCAATCATCCTTGTTAATACCCTCATTAATCAAATAATTATCAAAAATTTCAAGACAAATGTTTTTTAAATTATTGTGTGGAATACTAGTAAAAAGATTTTCGAAATCACAGGTAAGAATATTACTAACATAATTGTTATTTAAATAATTAATAACTTCTTGGTTGTTTTTAATAATAAAATGTCTATCCCTAGAAATGATTTTGTTTAAAATAATGTTTAAATATTTAAAAAAACGTTTACCAAAAACAGAATTATAACATCCTGTGCAACATGTAACAAATCTAAATTTAACAGGTGTTTTATGAAATTTAATGGTCGGGAATAGATATGGAAATTTTAAACTATTTGGTTTTAACCCAATTTTTTTATAAAAAGCCAAAATTCTATTGTCAATTTCTTTCTTAGGGTAGTTAATCCTAATGAAAGTATCATTGTTATCATATTCAATACCAATTAATTGTTTAAAAAACTTTTTGCAAATAAAGCCAAAATTATTTGAAGCTTTATCAACCACACATATAATAAAGTTCCTTCTCAAAACCTCAATAGATTTAACAATATTAGAGTTTAAATAGAAACCCTTGTAATTTGTGTTATTTTTCAAAAAATTCAATTTAAAAAAATACAAAACTTTAAACTTCCATTCAAAAAATCCTTCAATGGGCCAATTATATTTTCTAGAACACTTGGCAATAAAGGCGTCTAAATCATTACTAATTGATGAGATGATAAGTGGCAAATTATATTTTTTTCTAGGTCTAAACTTTGTTCCGAGACCCATTAGGAACCTCAATTGTTTATCAACAACAATGTCAAGGTTACCCGTAACAATGTGGTTATAATCTTTATCAACAAAATCCTTGTAATGTAAACTGTCACATAAGCAAATATCTTCAAGTTCCTTTAAATTTTGACAGAAAAAATTATAATTGCAAACAATATTTTTTAACGTCTTGCTATATTTAAAACAAATAGAAGCCCTAATTTTGTCCTTAATAGGAAAAATGTCATCAAGACTATTAATAACCATTGGTAAAGAACCTTTTTCAAAGACCTTATCAAGAAAATTAACAATACAATATTCTTTATCACTAGTCTAATCTATCTGACAATAAGTTTAATGTTTACCAGCTATCTTGTACATGCGCAATGCTTATCGTAAATTATTATTAACTACTAAAGATCTTGCTTCTAAAATAATTACCATAGACAAATACTATAAAATATAGTTCAGAATTGAAATGGAAAAATTAGATTATTTAATTTAGAATTAGGTAAAATTATATAAGTTATGATAAAATTAAATAATTTTAAATAAAATAATAATATTAATAATATTAAT
>OX421981.1:63049589-63052089 GCA_949128135.1 Parasteatoda lunata | reverse complement strand
TTTATCATAAACCCCTATGAAAATATTATTATTAGAAATTCTTAAATCTAGATCCAAAAAATAAGCATGAGAGTCATGTGAGTTGGTTTTTATTAAATTCAATTCATCAGGATAAATGTTATTAATCAAATTAAAATCACAACAATCAAAAATGATTAAATCATCAATAAACCTAAAACCCTTCAAAGAATTATTCTGTAAAAATCTATGTTCATAAAAATGAAGAAAAATATTGGCAAATGCACTTGAATAACTATTACCCATAGCAATACCCTTAACTTGTCTATAAAAACTTATACCATTAAAAAGATAATTTTCAAAAATGTTGACATTGCATAAATTAATCCTATCATCCTTGTTAATACCCTCATTAATCAAATAATTATCAAAAATTTCAAGACAAATGTTTTTTAAATTATTGTGTGGAATACTAGTAAAAAGATTTTCGAAATCACAGGTAAGAATATTACTAACATAATTGTTATTTAAATAATTAATAACTTCTTGGTTGTTTTTAATAATAAAATGTCTATCCCTAGAAATGATTTTGTTTAAATAATGTTTAAATATTTAAAAAAACGTTTACCAAAAACAGAATTATAACATCCTGTGCAACATGTAACAAATCTAAATTTAACAGGTGTTTTATGAAATTTAATGGTCGGGAATAGATATGGAAATTTTAAACTATTTGGTTTTAACCCAATTTTTTTATAAAAAGCCAAAATTCTATTGTCAATTTCTTTCTTAGGGTAGTTAATCCTAATGAAAGTATCATTGTTATCATATTCAATACCAATTAATTGTTTAAAAAACTTTTTGCAAATAAAGCCAAAATTATTTGAAGCTTTATCAACCACACATATAATAAAGTTCCTTCTCAAAACCTCAATAGATTTAACAATATTAGAGTTTAAATAGAAACCCTTGTAATTTGTGTTATTTTTCAAAAAATTCAATTTAAAAAAATACAAAACTTTAAACTTCCATTCAAAAAATCCTTCAATGGGCCAATTATATTTTCTAGAACACTTGGCAATAAAGGCGTCTAAATCATTACTAATTGATGAGATGATAAGTGGCAAATTATATTTTTTTCTAGGTCTAAACTTTGTTCCGAGACCCATTAGGAACCTCAATTGTTTATCAACAACAATGTCAAGGTTACCCGTAACAATGTGGTTATAATCTTTATCAACAAAATCCTTGTAATGTAAACTGTCACATAAGCAAATATCTTCAAGTTCCTTTAAATTTTGACAGAAAAAATTATAATTGCAAACAATATTTTTTAACGTCTTGCTATATTTAAAACAAATAGAAGCCCTAATTTTGTCCTTAATAGGAAAAATGTCATCAAGACTATTAATAACCATTGGTAAAGAACCTTTTTCAAAGACCTTATCAAGAAAATTAACAATACAATATTCTTTATCACTAGTTAAAACATTTAAACTTTCAAAGTTGTTGATATGAAGTTTAAACTTAATAAGATCTAAAACAATAGATTTGAAATCAGAATTAGAAAATTTTACGAGTTTTAAATGTACTTTAGTCAACCATTTTAAAACAGAATTCTTAGTACTAAAGATGAAGCATTTTACTTTTTTTATGTTATTATCACTAGTTATTATCACTAATATCCAATAAACACAAATTTTTGAAAAAAACCAAATCAAATTTTTTATTATTATTAGATTTGTCCTTATGCTTACCCCTGCTCCCTCTTGAATGATTAGCAAAAACATTGTTAAAAATACCAAGTTTCTTGTAGATGCAACCAGAATTTATATCAAGGTTACCTTCCCCATTAAGTTTGCTATTAAGTCCATAAGGGTTTAAAGTTTTAAGTTTACAAATATAAATATTTTCATGATCCAATCTCACATTCAAATCTTCAATATGTTTAAGAATAAAAATGTTAATATTTTTAAAAGAATGTTTTTGAAAATGAACAATCTCGATATCAGAATGATCATGTTTTTGAAAGTTCTTTATGACAGATCGATGACTATTGATTCTTTTATTAAGTTCAGTGCCTGTCTGTCCGATGTATCTTAATGAGCAGGTTTTACATTCAATAAGATAAATAATATTTTTTTGTTTACAAAAAATCAAATTACTAAATTCAGAAATTTGATCTGAATGGGCGGCGGGGCAAGTAAGACAATTTTTATTTTTAGATTTTATTTTTAGACAATTTTTATTTTTAGCTAATTGATTATTTATAGGATGCTACGGCGTTTCATTGTTATGTATTTTTATTTCTGTAAAATGTGATTCTCTTGCAATGTGATTTTTAATTTGGTAATTATTTTTATTCTTAATTTTGCTTGTTTTATCATTAGGGGCCTCGGGGCACTGTTAGTTTTGGCTTCAGCCACTAACAACAGAAAGGCTCCTGTGTGTTTGCAGACAGTGTGTCCCCTGATGAAGTACTGTTCTGTGGACACACAATTACAATTTACATTTTATTTTTAATTATTTTTAAGATTTTAAT